>CAKAOH010004842.1:0-35180 GCA_916701665.1 Sebastiscus tertius | reverse complement strand
ATATATATATATATATATAGATAGATATAGATATTAAGAACATATACAGTATATACAGTATAAGATATATTTTGTGTGAGAAGGTGTCGTATGAATTATCTATTTAAAAGTCTGATGGCCTGGGGGGAAAAACCGTTCCTGTGTAATTGTCTGAAATATATTAATTATTTCTTTTAAAAAAATATATTTTTATGAGATTTACAAGTCCTTTTAACATGGTCATGGAGCATTTATATATATACTGTATATTTGTATTCTGGGGGTATCGTTCCTATGCAGAGGGTAGTTTAGTTTATTTATTGACTACACTGAGGGGCGTTTTATATTTTTATTTATTTATTTATGTGTGTATTTATTTTATAATTTGTTTAATATATTTATTTATTTTTGCATTTATTTATTTATTTTTGGAAGCATTTATTTATATACTGTATATTTTTATTGTGGTGGGTATCGTTCCTTATGCAGAGGGTAGTTTAGTTTATTTATTGACCACACTGAGGGCGTTTTATATTTTTAATAATTTATTTATTTATTGTGTTTCGTTGAATGTGCTTATTTTGTACTGTAATTACCTTGTGCCTTTTCTACCTTTTTTCTTTTCTTAAAGCTGACTCGGTATATATATATATGTGATGTACTTATAGGTGCAAATGGCAAATAAAACTCTTGAATCTTGAAACGTTACTAGCTTGAGAGGAGCTAGGCCTGGCTATGCTATGCTAACGAGGAGCTAGCTAACTGTTAGCATTATTATTGTTACAAAGCAGGCTGTAATAAATCTACTTCCTACAGTCTAGGCTGTTTTACATCAAGCTAAAGCAGATAGAGGAGGTTTTGTAAGCATTATAGGCCTACTGAGGCCTCCTTCTGTGTGTGTCGACACTTCCCACAAAGCAAACCAGCAGTAGCACACTGTTACTGTTGTCTGGTGCACAGTGATTATTATAGGCCACGTTAGCTTAGATGCAACAGTAAGTGAGAGGTAAAAGGTGTCTGAATCACATATTTCACTCTGCATTATTAGATGTCTTGCATTTATGCTTAGCCACATAATTACTGCTGGTGAGCAAGTATCCATTTTGTTAGCATTGATTGTGCAAAGTGTGCAGGCTTCACACCATCACAAACCAGGCATGGATATATAGCAGAGAGGGGCGGTGCTCACTGTCATGTTGGCCAGCTTAAGCTCCAGCTTGTTGGAGTTTGTTTAAGTTATACTTGTCTATAACATTAGATAGCTTTTTGGAGTAGTTTGTGACACATGTATAATAAGCTATCTAGATGACTGGGCTGACATTAGCTAGCTCTCAGAGGTGGCTAGCTTACTGTCAGATGATAGCAGAGCTGCTGTCTCCACATGAAGGGTGGGGGTGAGCTGTCTTCTGACACTGTTTAGTTTGTTTTCTGGGGGGGTAACTACACTTCAGGCTCTACTGAGAGCAGCTAGCTGGCTGTAAGCAGGTCAAAGTGAAAGGTAAAAGGTGTCTGAATCACATATTTCACTGCAGGCTCTGCATTATTTAGATGGTAAGATGGTACTTATGGTAAAAGAAGTTGTTGCTTGTTCTGTTTTTGTATGTTTTTCTATTTTGACATAATATGCTATGGTCCAACCACTAATGAATCATATTTACCTCTATACTCTGAATAGTATTAACTTGAACCTACAGTAGGTCCTGTGTTGTGTCTTAAATATTGTTGTGTCTTGTTGCTGTCGCTTTTGATGGTTGTAGTCATTGTTGTGTAAAGATTGTAATGTGAATGTGTACTGAAATGTAGCCTAACAGTTCAAAGTGATTTAAGTGGACTCCAGGAAGAATAGCTGGGCTTCAGCCACAGCTAATGGAGATCCGAATAAAAGATAAAGATAAAAGATGTCTTGCATTTGCTAGTAGCCACATAATTACTGCTGGTGAGCAAGTATCCATTTTGTTAACATTGATTGCGCAAAGTGTGCAGGCTTCACACCATCACAAACCAGGCATGGATGTAGCAGAGAGGGGCGGTGCTCACTTATAACTGGGCTGTGTGTTTGCAGCTTGTTGGAGTTTGTTAAGTTAGTCTCAACATTAGATAGCATTGGAGTAGTTTGTGACACATGTAAATAAGCTAGCTAGATGACTGGGCTGACATTAGCTAGCTGGCTGCTCTCAGTGGTGGCTAGTTTACTGTCAGATGATAGTCAAGTCAAGTCAAATTTATTTCTATAGCACATTTAAAACAACATGAGCTGACCAAAGTGCTTTACAGACATAGGCAGAATAAAAACAATTAAACACAGCAGACAACAAAATCACACACATCCACAGACAGAGACCAAGATAAAATCCATGAGTAAAAGACTGTTATAATGAGCATTATAAAAGGCCAATTAGTAATCATAATTCAAGTACATTCAAAAGCCAAAGAAAAGAGGTGGTGAGCTGTGCTTTGAAAGACTCTGCAGAGGGAGCGGATCTGATGTGGAGAGATGATAGCAGAGCTGCTGTCTCGACTGAAGGGTGGGGGTGAGCTGTCTTCTGACACTGTTTAGTTTGTTTTCTGGGGGGGAACTATACTTCAGGCTCTGCTGGCTGATGTCATCTTGGATATATATATAAAGCTGTCTAACGTGAGGGTTTCCTTTGATAGAGTCTCCAGGGGTTTTGACTTCCTTTCCGTCAGTTTGTGGAGAAGTCAGGCCCATAGCTACCTCTGACATTTGTTGGCCTAACATCACTCCAGCACCTGATTAGTAAGGGAGTCATTGTTGGTTAGCTGCGACCAGCTGATGTTGAACCTGCCATATGTTTCCCTCCTATTTGCGTCACTGACAGTGTCACTGCAGCGGGTCAGGAGGAGAGAGGCGGTTCTGCTGCCTGCCTGCTACATTAACAAGCATTAAGTCTGTGTGCGACAGACGGATTTGGCCACCTGGCGAAGTTGAGGTGTGTTCCAGATTAATAAAGAGATGTAAGCAAACACAATTTAAGTGCTTCGGTCACCGCTAGTGAACCCGGGGGACACGTTTTCTATTTCAACTCACACATGACACATCATATACGAATGGTGGACGGCACCTCCCACTTGGGTTTATATTCCTGGCCCCAGCGTTGCTTTCTAAATGTGGACTCACTGCCAAGACCTAAGAGGACGAGTGTGACTACTCCAGGGTTTGTGTTCAGTTTCAGTGTTTAGAGGATCCGAACAGGTCAACAGGTTGGTGACAGACTTTTAGATCAGTGCCTCTTAGTGTCTGATGTTTACCTTTAAGGGACTTGTGTTGATGTTTTGTGGCAAACCTCATTATCATGCTGGAAACAGATGTCTCAAAGTGAAGCAGGTTTAATGAAAATAATGTCTTTGCTAAAATGATGATGATGATCATGATACTGGTGGGATTGATATCAGAATCAGAAATAATTTATTGATCCCCGGGGGGGAAATTGGGGCGTTACAGTTGTTCTTATATAAACATAAAGAAATTAGGGATGCATAGATCTGACTTTTTTAGTCCCGATAGCAATACCTGGGCTTTGAGTATCAGCTGATACCAAGTACTGACCCAATACTAGTGTTTAATTAATAAGCTGTATGCCTCATTATGTGTAAGGCAACATCAGGTTTGACTTAAACATTGCTTTTCTTAACTTAGTAAAACAAAATGTAACAATAAATACATAGATATAAATTTACTGAATTGATATTTTTTATTAAAACAATAAATCGTACATCAGCAACTTGATAAAAATCTTCCAAAATTATCAGGAATTACTATTCAACTGTAAACCCTTCTAATACAGCAACAAATTGGTCAAAACCTAAACAGGAATTAAAATGCCAGTATGTAATGTATATGGTATATAAACATAGAATTGAACTGAATAGATCGGTCCCATTGTCGCTGATATCCGATTCAGCTATTTGAGTCTGTATCAACCCGATATCCAATCCAGTATCAGTACATCAGTACACAATATATGACAAATAACCTCAATGCAAATAAGTAAATACAAAATGCTGAGAAGTAAATGCAAAATGCTGAGAAATGGGTATGTTTCTGGATCGAGCATTGGTGACAATGGGGTCTATATATTCAATTCAGTTCTATGTTTATATACTATATAGACCACATTATACACTGGAATTTCAGTTCCTGTTTAAGTTTTTGCTTGGGCAATAGTGCTGTACACAGCTGCAAATCACCTTAAAACAATACATGGCCAACAAGACATTACAGTACACCAAGACGCAGTAGAAAAACATGTACAATATTGCACATTTCCTGAGAAAAATATATATAAATACATAGGCATAGCAATGCTTAAGTCAAGCCTACTGTTGCCACACACATAAAATACTTAAAACTTAAGTTTGAAAGAATGATTGATCCCATTCACTTCCACACATTGAGGCATACAGCTTATTAATTAAACACTAGTATCGGATCGGTATTGGTATCAGGACTGAACAAGTTGTATTGGTGCATCCCTAACTATATGAACAAAGAAGCACATTTAAAGCTGTTGTGTTGCTGATTACACTCTGTGAGGCTTTCTTGGCTTACTTCTGGTCTGTTCAGAAAACTTTGGCTGTAGCCCCTTAGTTTATGTAAGGTGGTTGGGTGGGTCAGGGAGTTATGTAGATAAGGGTCCTTGTAACCTAGTTAAATAAGAGCAGCAGTGAGATATGGTCTTTGCTTGGTTCAGCTTTGTTTCTGGGTTAGAGGTTATTGTAGAGAGGAGATATAATGGGTATGACCTAAATTAGTTACCAGAGGAAGTACTGCATGTTTAATGTGACGAGGTGTTTACTTGGATTTGTTAGTTGCTGTTCAGGGTCATACAAATGGCTGAGGCTGTGTCATGGTGTAAGTAGATCTATGTTATAGTAAACATTGCTTTGTTAATGATTTACTGACAATGACCAGAAGATTCACAAGATTGAACTATTGCTCAATGGGGCATTAAAGGTCGGATCTAGATATAACATTCACAAGTTATTTACATCCCAGTTCCTCGAATTTGTTTGTATATTCAATATTTACCTGGTATGGAACTTTAACTAGACTTGGCCCACCAACAGAACCTTTTTTGGGGATAAGCTCCAACAGCGCTTCCTTCTTCTCTCTCTCTCTCTGTCTGCTGTTGTTTTTGGTACTCTACACTTGGCCTAGAAATCATAGGGTGACTCACAATACTGTCAAGAAACACAAGAACAATAGTAGTATTTTGACAAGTGCTATATAGGAAGAAACACATCGATGATATTATAGGAAAGCACACCCTAAGTAGGTAAAGGGTATGTATATTAGAGCTGCAACAATTAATCCATTTAATCGATTATTTGTCAACTATTAAATTAATCTCCAACTATTTTGCTAATCGATTAATCGGTTTGAGTCATTTTTTAAGAAAAAAAAGTCTAACTTCTCTGATTCTTCTTAAATGTGAATATTATCTGGTGTCTTTACTCCTCTATGACAGTAAACTGAATATCTTTAAGTTGTGGACAAAACAAGACATTTGAGGACGTCATCTTTGGCTTTTGGAAACACTGATGGACATTTTTCACCATTTTATGACATTTTATAGACCAAACAATTAATCGATTAAATAAGAAAATAATCAACAGATTAATCAACAATGAACATATTTATTAGTTGCAGCCCTAATGTATATGCAACATGTGTAATATAGATTTAATTTAAATGTAAAAGAAAGGAAATACCTCTACCCCAGTAACGCAAAAGGAAGTATTACAACACTGGTGCCAAAGTTTAAATAACATATGAGATAGTATAATGCATTATCAACTACTTATCTAACCCATGAGCAACGTGTGACAGGCAGGGGAGTGGTAGTGCACGTGAGAGTTCAGTGAGTAATTTTAATAGGTAATTGTGATTCATTTACAGTGTATAACACATAAAAAATGTTACAATAGTTTGTTTTTTTCCATACTGTCCATTTAAAAAAAGAACACATCCTGGAACCCAATGCATCATAGGGCTGGGCGATATGAGAAAATCAAATATCACAATACTTTTGACCAAATACCTCGATGACAATATCGTATGGTTAACTTTTGGTGTTTTACAAAATGTTGACACAATGATATTTTTGATAATCATCAGTAATGTGGATATAATGACTAAGTGAGTAAAGGCAAATAATAGAACAGCCAGAACAGTCTGGTAAGTTCAGAAAAGGACATCACTTTACTGTAATGCAGCCTGTAAAACCAGGAAAAGACAACACTTCTGCTTTATTAGGATATCTAGTCTCATGTCACAATATCGATTGTGATATTGATATATTGCCTAATCCTAACGCATCACCCAATCATATGAACTTAATACACAAGTGTTTTGTAGAGGTGACGCAGACACTATAGTGGTATACGTGTTGTATCTACTGTTATCATTCTTAAGCTCTGTTTTGTCAGCATTTGTCCAGACTTGCATGGTGTCATTACTATGTTTGCATCAGCACTACTTCTGAATCATTTGCGAGTCACTGGCTATATAATTGTAATCACCCTCTCCACCTACTACACCACCTATTTCTGTACTTTTCTATGACTATGTGTTAGCTTGAGCTAAGCATGAGCTTTGAGTAATACAAAGATACTGACTGGAAAGATCATGTTGTTTTTGTAGGTCATCTGTTAATTAAGATTTTATTTTATACAGTAAGACAAACATTAATGTAGGTCTGTCTCTGCCCCTTTGGTGTTTTTTTTTTTTTTTTTTTACACGCTCTTTGGCTACATCCACACTAATACATTTTTGTTTTAAATAAGCGTTTTAATCTCTGTTCAGACGAGCGTTTTAGGGCTGTCTATCTCCGTCCATACTACCGCGCTTGAAAATACATATAACATGACCATATCACAAACACTGGGTATGTGCGTGTCAGTGTAAACGGGAAGCAGCGTTGGACACGGGAATTGATGTAAAGTGCTCGAATAATAGCTTGCCTCCTGCGCCTGTAGGCAGTAGTAGCATCATAAAATGCGGAATTTATCTGCAACAGCTGCTGGAATAGACAACAAGGTCAGCAACACTTGTAACTCGTTATCTTGTTGAAATTAACCACTGGTGGTCAAGGCTGATGTCGTTTGTTTTCTTCCGGAAAAGGTTCACGTAATGGGGCGTGACGAACACACGTCATGACTGATAAGACCCAATCAAGAAGCTAACGTGGGTGGCTGTGTCATTGTTTTCAAAGGTCTACCTTTCTGTCCTGCCAGACTAAAACGCAACCCCAGAGTTTAAAAAGGAAAACGGGTCAGCAGCGTTTTCAAACATCTCTGTTTTAGGGGCTCAAACGCTGGAGTAGCGTGGACGCTGGGTATAAACGTAGCAAGAGTTCTGCGTTTTTAAAATGAAAATGTATTAGTGTGGATGTAGTCTTAGTTCTCATCTCAGCAGTCCCTCCATCTTTACAGGCTCTGATCCAGTTTTCCATTTCATTCCTCAGGTGGACAGTCCGCTGCCTGGTTGCTCGTGGTAACCCTCCGCCATGCCTTTCCCCTTTGGCAAGTCCCACAAGTCGCCGGCGGACATCGTCAAGAACCTTAAGGACAGCATGACCGTGCTTGAGAAGCATGACATTTCTGACAAAAAGGCTGAGAAGGTAGGGTGAATCTCGCACAAATTCACTTGTGGGATTCATCACTCTTTTGGGGTGTGAAAGCGAGTTTGAAGTAGCTTTGAAATACTGTAACGTGTATGTGTGTTTGTATGACTTAGGCCACAGAGGAGGTGTCAAAAAGCCTGGTGGCCATGAAGGAGATCCTGTATGGGACTAATGAGAAAGAGCCCCAAACAGAAGCAGTGGCCCAGCTTGCCCAGGAGCTCTACAACAGCGGCTTGCTCAGCACCCTAATAGCGGACCTGCAGCTCATCGACTTTGAGGTGAGACTTTTTCTTTTATGGGAGTGAGGGAGAAAAACATTTAGGCTAATGAATGAGATTGAAGCAGTGAAGTGGTAGAAGTTTATTTGCGGTTTCTACACACAGGACGATTGTCTCTTATGAGCATGAGAAAGGGATGCATATGTTTTGAAAATGTGCACATCCGCCTGTGTTGATTATGTGGGCAAACTCACGTCTCCCTGCAATATGTCAGACTGGTGCTGTGTAATAACTGCTGCTGCAGGCTTCCCTGACTCACCCTATCACAGGATGACTCATTGTGTTGTGTGATCTCTCTCTCTTCCTCTTTTACCCTCTCTCACCCTCCTTCCCTGTACAAAGAGAAGCTGGTGAAGAATTGTAAATCACAAGCATGCAACATAGAAATGTGACAGCGATTAAACATTTTAGAAAGTCAAATTTGGTGTATGCTGAATTTTTTGTCAGTTTGATGACTTTTATTGGTAGCTATTTGCTAGCTATTTGCCAATAACCTTGTCATTATCTTAAGAGGACATCTATCTTTTCTCTCTCTATGCTGAAACACCAAAGCAAGTTCAATTTATTTATTCATTTATTTCATTTATCAGCTAGTTTTGACATATCTTTCTCATTCCACCCTTCTCTAGCTCCTGATTGCATTGTCAGTTTGGAAGTGTGTTGTATAACCTTTTTGTATGTTGTGTTCTCTATTATATTGCATAAATAAACGTCTGCTTTATCAAGCCTCATTTTATGATTTATCTTTTGCCACCAGGGTAAGAAAGATGTGGCTCAGATCTTCAACAACATCCTGAGGCGTCAGATCGGCACCCGGACGCCCACGGTGGAGTACCTCTGCACCCAGCAGAATATCCTCTTCATGTTGCTTAAAGGGTAAAGAGGCACACACACACACAAGCTCAGAGAGTAATCATGCTCTCCTTGATCTTTTAGAGTATTCTGTATTTATGTTAACACGTTATTTAAAAAATCTAGCAACATCCTAAGTAACTTTCTAACATAAAGGGAAATGAGAGCATCTGTTTTCAAATGGTCTGAGTGCTGCCTCAAGAAGAAGAATGAAAATGGGCTCAGATGTTTTTGCCAATAAAGCAGTTATTTCTCTCCAAAGCAACATTAAACTTTGGTAGAAGCTGAGCCTGTCGAGCTTCCTGTGATATAAGTTTCATATACTGCTGGTGATCATCTTCATCAGGTGTTCCTGTGCTCTATGAGGCGAGACAAAAACAACTGATAAAGATGATAATATTTTAATTTAAATCATGACTTTGAGTGTACAGAAGGAAATGCTCATTATACTTAAAGACAATATATAGCCCAATTGTGTAAAAAGATTCAATAGTTTTTATGCCTCTGCGCCAGCGACAGATGTGGCCGGAGGTATTATGTATAATGTTTTCGGGTTGTTCGTTTGTCCGTCCTATTGTCGTGATATCTCAGGAACGCCTGGAGAGAATTTCTTCAAGTTTGACAGCCACTTGAACCCAAGGATGAACTGATTTGATTTTCATGTTCAAAGCTCAAGGTCACCATAACTTAAAGCTATCGCAATATTGCAGTACCGCGCCATTGACAAGCCAACCACAGGGGATGTAAGCAACCGCCACAACAGCTATGTTCACATTTTTTCTTTTTAAATTCTTTGCAATGGGAGCGCCGCATATTTTGCATATATCCAGAGCAAGTATTCTACCTTGTGTAGACAGTTTTACTTCTGCGGATATTCCATATCACAGCAACCAGACACAACCAAAGTGTCTCAGCTGAAAAACAAAACGTGTTGCCCTTCTGTATTCTTTCATTTTATTAGGTCATTTAAAAAGAAGCAATATCCCTAATAATAAAGCATATTTATGTAGCACTAAAATCTGGATAAATGAAGTCATTTGCAAAATAAAAAATACAAAAGATGAAGTCCTTGTCATATGTTGCTGTTTTGTGCAGGTACGAGTCTCCAGAGATTGCCCTAAACTGCGGTATCATGTTGAGGGAGTGCATTAGACATGAACCGCTGGCCAAAATCACACTGTGGTCAGAGCAGTTTTACGACTTCTTCAGATACGTGGAGATGTCCACTTTCGACATCGCCTCAGACGCATTTGCCACTTTCAAAGTAAGTTGGCTCACTTGTTCAGCTGTTTCGCAAATGTTGTTTTGAGTAATGTGCGATTCTTTACATAGTAACTCACTGATATATTGTAAATGATTAGCAGAGATGTTGTTTAGTTTCATCTCTCTTCAGCATCCACATCTCCTACTTCCTGCTACTTTGCGGATTGTGGTTTGTTTACATGATATAATCTGAAACATCGTAACTAACTGGAAGCTCAAACAGCAAATTTGATGATGTGTTGGCTGCAAGTACAAGCTGCTGCTGATATTGTAATTATAACGACACGCTGACACAAACAGTCTTGGAGGTTGAGGAGCCAACAATGGCTGTTATAATGGGACAGACGGGGTTCACACACAAAGTTATGTCTTGATTTGAAGACGCATCAATTATGCGGCTGTGAATCTGCCTTGAGTTTTCAAAACAGAAAGTCACAGTGGTTGTTGTGGAAACCTTGTCAAAATCTCCTTAATGTTTAACTTGAATTAGTTTCTGATTAAGTATAAGATCATATTTAGTAGGGCTTCAATTAACGATCATTTTTATTATTGATTAATCTGTTTATTATTTTCTCTATTAATCGATTAGTTTTGTTTATTAAATGTCAGAAAATGGGGAAAAATGTCGATCAGTGTTTCCCAAAGCCCAAGATGACGTCCTCAAATGTCTTGTTTTGTCCACAACTCAAAGATATTCAGTTCACTGTCCTAGAGGAGTAAAGAAGCCAGAAAATATTCACATTTAAGAAGCTGGAATCAGAGAATTTAGACTTTTCTTTTCTTAAAAAATACTCAAACTGATTAATCGATTATCTAAATAGTTGGCAGTTAAACCACTACCAGTCGTTTGCCGATCGTCCAGACTTCTATCAGAAGGTGAATTTGAAATCTTGTGCTATTTGGAGAAACTTTAACACCACTGCTTAATGAATACCTAGTAGTCAGATTTTAATCCTGGCATTAAAGCTAAGATTTCTTTTATGACAAAGCAATTTTTATTCAGTCCAATAAAGGATTAATTTGCTGACGTAATTGCAACAGATAAACCAGTCGTCTTATGTCTTTGAGAAGGATTATGTCCAGAAATAATACTGTAACCCAAAACATTTTTTCTGTCTAATTTTAGTTTTTTTTTTTTAAATTATTATTATTTGAAGGATTATTTCTGCATGTGCTTCAGTTTGTTGTACCTACAGTGTCCAAAAAGGAGACAAATGGGACCAGGCTAAGTGATATCCATTAGGTCTGAATTTATCTCTCATAGTCTGCATTGTCTGTTCTATTTCCAGGACCTCCTCACAAGACACAAGCTACTGAGTGCAGAGTTTCTGGAGCAACATTATGACAGAGTAAGTCCACACTCAACTGAAACCTAGTATTTAAAAAAACAAACAGAGAGACATCATAGAGGGAAGAAATGATGTATCCTTACCACTCATGTTTATTGGCAGCTAAACGAGTAGATAACAGTTACGGAAATGTATTTTGTTTTAAATATTCATCAGTACAGAGTTCATCTCAACAAACAAATGGAACAAAGAATAATTAATCAATTATGAATTACTCTATAGCTGCTGCTTTATTAGTGGTGGAATGTAGCTAAACTTGTTTTACTCAAGTGCACTTTTGATATACTTTACTGAGTATTTCCATTTTCTGCTACTTTATACTAATCCACTACATCTCAGGGAAACATCATACTTTTTACTCCACTACATTTATTTAAACCTTATAGTTACTAGATACTGTTTACATTTAAAAAACATGTACGCTTATTTGATATGATGCAGCACTACTAGGATCTCAGGCAGACAAACTCAGTATCTTCCCTTAAATGAGATTACTATTTCTACAAACCGTTGTCTTTTCACCAGTTATATGTAAATTAAAACTGTGGCAGTCTGGGTGTTTGGCATGCTGGGAGTCTCTTTCCCTTAACAACATCAAACCGGCCATTTGGGACATAATTTGTAGGCTGTGAACACAAAGTAGCCGTCAGTCTGTGAGGGGAAAATCCCTTACTCTCCTATCATTGTGTTTTGATACAAGACACAGATGCAATTGCAAAAACCAGAACTTGACGCATTTAGATGACTCTTTCTCTCTCGTCTCTGTCTTCTCTCTCTCTCAATACCTCTTCCTTTCTCTCTAGTTCTTTAGTGAATATGAGAAGTTACTCCACTCAGAAAACTACGTGACTAAAAGGCAGTCCCTGAAGGTAAGGACACCGGGTCGGTTGTGCCAGTAAACAGGTTTCATGTAGTGGTGTAAGAGAGCTATTTAAAGATGTGGTCTGGTCAGAGTGTTTGGTTTCTCTAAAAACCATTCCACCTCCAGCACCGTGTTGTCTGACTGCCATCTAGTGGTGGGAGCACTTTATGTGTTTAACATGTTTATATCTGGTGTTCTCTTCACTTATGTGTTTGACTATATTTAATGACTACTTTCACCTTAATCTGAATAACATGCATGTTGTAGTGCTGAAACCACAATCTGTAATCCAAATGTAAACAAACTGGCCACATTATTACCCACAATTGAAACCTGCTATCTCTGTCAAGTTTTTAATCAAGGTTATTATTGATGTCGGACATCTAAGGTTTGTTAACAGTAATAGTGTTTATACATGAATGAATTAACTGGCCTGTTTTAAGTTAAAATGCTGCTTAACATTTAGGTGGGCAAGAAAGTTATAGATTGGGGCTTTAACCCTTAACAAAGGATCTCCCGCAGGCAACCCCCGGAGATCCTGTTTAAATCGATCTAAAACAAAAGCCATAATAGATAGAGCATTCATTCTTTTTGCTGCAGAAAACGAAGGCTTTTGTCTTTTGTGTCATCACGTTATACGATCGTAAAGGCGTCATTACATTACATTACGGTGCATGCAGTACAAAACATGGTGAAATGCGCCGGTAGTGCCAGAGTATTGCCCCGTAATGCCAGCGGGAGATTGTTGTTTGCATGATCCTGTTTAAATCGATGTAAAATAAAAAAAACAGAATTGCTCACGTGATCATGTTGTTTGCATGTGATGGCGTCATTACTATCAAAACGCACATGATCTGCTCATAAAAATTAGCAAACATCAAAAAATAACAAATGTGCATAGTTCATTTTTTTAATTTAATTTTGCATAGTTAGTAACTACTTATAGTGTTAAGACATATTTTGGATCAATTAGTTTTGTGTCTTTATTTAGTAACATTTTATGAAAAAACAAGTCAGATCTTTGTATTTTTTTTTAATTTATGAAAAATTTCAATACTTTTATAAATTATTATATTTTATTGACTGACATAACCTTTTAGCTTAGGTTGTACACATTTGAGGGATATGAAGCAGTTGAAGATATTCCAAGTAATGACATCACAATAAGCAAGAATACCAAAGTAAGCGCTGGCGGACCATTTCTATTGCTGAGTTTAGAGGGTTAAGCAGTGAGCCTCTCAATTTGGCAAATCTGCAACTGTCTGTCAGTTTAACAAAATTATATACTCAAATTAATATTTATTTCTGTCTCTCGCTGTGAAATGATCTAGTTACTGGGGGAGTTGCTTCTTGACCGACACAATTTCACCATAATGACGAAATACATCAGCAAGCCAGAGAATCTCAAATTAATGATGAACCTGCTACGGGACAAGAGCCGCAACATCCAGTTTGAGGCTTTTCATGTTTTTAAGGTAAAAAATTAAAACACAGTTTTGACCACATCAAAGATTTACAACATCTGCACATATAAACATCTTTGTCCTCTTCCTCAACGACCAGGTGTTTGTGGCCAACCCCAACAAGACGCAGCCCATCCTGGACATCCTGCTGAAGAACCAAACCAAACTCATCGAGTTTCTCAGCAAGTTCCAGAACGACAGAACGGAGGACGAACAGTTCAACGATGAAAAGACTTACCTGGTCAAACAGATCAGGGACCTCAAGAGGCCTGCCCCCCAGGAGGCCTGAGGAAGGGTGCAGAGGTGGGGGGGGGAGGGGGAGCCACCAGGACCATGTCTGGACAACATCCAGACCACGTCTGCTTAATGGACCCATCAGCAGCTGCTGTTCTGGTTTCTGAACAAAAATTGAGGAAACAAAAGAAAAACCAACGTACCCATATCAACTCATCAGGAAGTCGCCAGCTCCTCTGCTCCTCAGTGAACATTTGATTACTTTTTTTTCAGTCTTTTTCCTTCAAGATAATTAAGAAAATAATAGATGCTGCTGCTTTCTTGCACATTGAGACATGTTAGGTATATTATAATGACACAACAGTCCATCAAACATAGTGACAGAAAATGTGCAGTCAAAGTAAGGCAGACATCCTGGTAGACACACACACACACACACACACCAAGGAACAAAAGTAGACACACATTTACACACACATATATGTATTACATAAAAAAAAAAAAAAAAACACATACTGCAAGAATATCAGCTAAAACCTTGTGATGGAAATGGTACGAGCAAGTTGAACATTGGTGTGTTGGTTGCATGCCTTGAAATGTGACAGATCCACGGCTGTACCCGGCATCGGCTCTGTGATGGCCTGCCCAGTCTGGCTCCCATGTTCAGTGCCACAGACTCGGAAATTGCACGTGCATCACAGCGACCGCTACCGTTCGTATCTACGCCTTCATCCGATAAAGCAACAGTGGTTCATTTTTAGCGATTTCGCGGGGACGAGCTCTCCGATGCCATCACACAGAACCATTAACCTCCCGTGTGCTTTGTTACGACGCAGCACTTGAAGCACATGAGGAAAGGGTAGGAGGGATGTACGGTATGATTTTGGTAAACGCCACAGAGTTGGGTCTCTTTATTGTTTTCTGGGACAGGGTGAACATGTACATATGCCTTTTTTTTTTGCTTTGTAGATTTTTTGTTTAACCTTGACATATGAATATATATTATATATATATTACCTTAAACATCACGTTTTTGGTTAATTGTAATCAAATTACTTTCTAAACCATAAAAGAAACAAGTTAAGTGACATTGTTTTTTTTTTTTGCATTTCATTTTACTGCTGAAATGGTTGCTGTTGGGTTTCTTTGTACATAACTTAAAGGGCCAGCTCACATTTAGCTAACCTATAGGATATTAACAATTTGTACAGCGGAGGAATGTCATGGTATTAGCTCTGGATCTGTTAATCCTCTTTTTATTCTCCGTCTACATTTTGAGTATCTCTCAGACTGCTGAAAACGTGCAGGAGGGGATTGGGAGAGCATTAACTGAAACATTAAAGCCTGTGTGTTTGTGCACTTTGTGAGGTGCTGAGCGATGAACATCACCTAACTGGAGTCGAGGATAGCGGGGCTTTCCCCCCCTCCTCAATTTCATTAACTTGTTTTTTCCTCATGCTAGTGGCCTGGGAGTGCTGTGTGGCCCCGCAGTGAGTGTGCTTCAGGGGTGAGCTCATCAGGATATTGGCAACTCAGCGCACTATTCTTACTTTTCCCCCTTCTCCTCATGTTTGAGCCTCTCTCTTCAGAAGGTTTATAATTCCAGTACAATTGTGAGCGTAAAGCATTGTGGGTAGCAGAGCACTATGGGCATGTTGGATTGTCCTCATGGTGTTGAGCAAAAAAACTGATGAAACCACAGATTTGTTAATTTACGATAAATATGGCAAATAAGAAACCATCTCAGTGCAGACGACAGCACTCCTCCATTCGCATTGAACATGCATGTTCCTCCACTGGCTGTGCATGATGCTGTACTAAAGATGTTGTACTGGAATTGTTTCTTTTTTACAAGTATTTAACAACATTGAAATGTCAAATTGAACTCTTGGCTGTGTGCTGACTTTGACTCCAGGTTCAGCATAGAGCGTGTGGGTGCTTTCAGAAGTGTCAAAGGCCTGGGCCCTACAATCGAAATAAAGAAAAAAAAAACATTTGGAATAAAATAATGCTGTGGTTATTTTCTTCCTGTGTAAAGAAATAACAGCTGTCAAATGTGTGTTAACGTCGAGGTATGTAACCTACATCAGCTTGGTATATTGAAATGGGACCCTTGAGGCTCTGTAAAGCCGAGAGGAGCTGTAGACTCAGGTGATAAATCTCTGTAGGTCCATCTCTAAACGAGTGACCTATAAAAAGCTATAAAAAGATCCATTAGAGCCACTTAAGACCTTTTAATTTCACAATATCAAGCTGTGTTTTAATACTTTTAACTAACACTGTAAAATATTGACTACATTTACAGTAAATTACTGGCTACTAGTTGCATTACTTTCACAGTAAGATACTGTATAATTTTTATAAAGTAAGTTATTGTGAAATGACAGCTCTATACTGTGACCTCACAGTAGTTATCCCAGTATATTACTGTGATTTAGCAGTATGCTGCTGTAGAACTACTGTATGTTACTGTAATTTCACAGTTAATGTCCAGATTACTGTGATTTAGCAGTATGCTGTTGTAGAATTTGGCTACAGTATTTAACTGTAACTTCATAGTAAATGTCTAACAGATAACTGTGATTCAGCAGGACGCTGGTGTAGAGTTACAGTATTTAACTGTAACTTCACAGTTAATGTCCAGATTACTGTGATTTAACAGTATGCTGCTGTGGAGTTACTGTATTTAACTTTAACTTTACAGTATGCCATTAAAAGGTCCTAGTATAATATGCATACCCAATGTCATAAAAAATTTCATTGTATAGTATGCCATAAAAATGACAAAAGTGTCATACAAAAGTCTAGTATAGTATCCTATAAAAACCTTTAATAGACTTTTTAACGACATACTATATTATAAAATTTGATATGAATTTTTTTATGACAAGTTATACTATGACTTTTGACATTTTTGGACATAATACACTGACTTTGACAGTAAATATCTATCATATCACTGTGATTTAGCAGTATGCGCTGTAGAATTACTGTATTTAACTATAACTTCACAGTATGCCATAAAAGGTCCTAGTATAGTATGCATACCCAATGTCATGAAAAATGTCATCGTATAGTATCCTATAAATACTTCATAACATAGTAGGCATATGTCATATAAATGTCATAGTCATAGTTGATATGAAATACTATATTATGACATTTGATGATTTTATTTATGACATACTATACTATGACTATTTTTATGACTTTCATGGCATATATTATGACTCTTGACATTTTTTGGCATAGTGACTTTGACAGTAAACATCTATCCGATTACTGTGATTTAGCAGCATGCTGCTGTAGAATTACTGTGTAAGCACTGTCAAATATTTGACTGTGCATTTACAGTAAATTGCCGGCTACTAGTTAGTGGAGGAATATTAAGTCTTAAATAATTGTATTAGACTAGAATAAATCAATTTAAAGAATTGGGTGAATGCTGAATTAAACCTGCAGTAGGCAGTATATTTTTTGCATCATTGGGCAAAAAGTCTATAATAACCTTTCAGCATATTGTAATTCAAGTGTTCTGAGAGATGACTAGACTTCTGCACCTCCTCATGGCTGTTTTCAGGCTTTAGAAAATCTATCCTGTAACGGGAGACTTTGACCAATCACAGGTCATTTCAGAGAGAGAGAGCGTTCTTATTGGATGTGTTCCAGACTTGGCGTTCCTTCACCAGATTTCATAATGGCGGCGACGTCACAAACTTTCTCATTTTACAGCTAAACCGTGCACTATGAGATGATTCTGAAAACATTTGAGGAGAGTAATAGGCATTACAGGAACATAATATTGATTCATATTTGATCAGTGCTGCCTAATTCGACCGTTTGATCGGAGTTCGCGAGTGATTGACAGTCGGCTCTCATAGACAGCAGATGGACAGCAGACCTCAGATCAGCTCTTACTGCTTGTTTTCCTCCAGTATGTGAAATCTTGCAGATGCTGTTAGGAGCACCGGAGGACACCGGAGGCACATGATTTTTTTCAGGTTACCTGTTTCATGTACTACTGTCACGATATAGCGATATAGCGTTTTATAAAAATATATTTTTTTACTCATATTTGCTCCAATCTCGCCTACTTCAGCTTTAAAGGTCCCATATTATAAAAAAGTGAGATTTTCATGTTTTTTTTATTATAAAGCAGGCTTAAGTCCTATATAAATAAGGTGAAAGTATCGAAACACTCAATCCACAGGGAAATACACACAGCCCGTATTTAGAAACTGCATTTGAAACAAACTGTCAGGATTTCTGCCCTTTCGTGATGTCACAAATATACAATATTTAGACCCTTGACACAATTTTAAACATAAACATTCTAAATGTGTCCCAGTTTATATCCTGTTGCAGTGTATGTGAATGTCACCAGCTGACAGGAAGTACACATGGACCCAAGCTGTTGCCTAGCAACGGAATTCTGTTGCAATTCCGTCAAAATACGCTAAAACGGAGCGTTTCGGATAAATACAGGCATATTCAGGCCGACAATATGAGGAAAATAAAGTGTTTTTTTTAACATTACAGCACGTAAACATGTTCTAGTAGAAACACAAAATACAAATATGAACCTGAAAATGAGCACAATATGGAACCTTTAAATGGTGAATAGCTGCTAGAATTGTGTGTTTTTTGAATGGAGTTCTGCACCAGATCATCAATAGAAAGCACCGCACTAGTCCTTTAAGGGCAGATATTAAAAAAAAAGGAAACAGCACACTTCCGGTTGATAGAGACAAAAACAGAGAGAGAAGCAGCCCAGCGGTGAGAAGAGGACGGCCCGTCGACGAGGTGCAGGGCTTCTTGTTTTCAGACAGAAGAGGTGGACCACCAGCAGCAGCAGATAACACAGAGACCTGCAGACAGACCATCACCACACTGAGACATGGTGAAGATCAGCTTCCAGTCTGTGGCGGGACAGAAAGTGGAGAAGGAGGAGAACGATGGCGACAAGACCGAGATCCTCATCCCTCATCCGATGGTGAGTCTCTTATTAGTATTGTTATTATTATTTCTCTTATTAATAATAATAATAATGCTTGTCATTGTCTTTAATATGATATGTAATGTGATGCATTGTGTGTGTGTGTCCATGTTTTCTCCTCTGCATGGTTGTTTCTGCAGGGCAGCCTGCACCTGCACAACAGCAGCAGCAGCAGCAGGGGGATTTTTTTTTTGACAGCATCTTTCGCCATTTGGCTGCAAAACAAAACATGTCATTGCTGCGCCACTTATTGAATGTGCAAATGCATGCTCTTTGTTAGAGGATTACAAGCAATTTAACAATGCAAAGGATTTGTATTGGTGTTTGCTTTGTATAAATAGCATGCATTGCCTCTGATTTAAAAATAAATAAATAAAATAAGCAACCCCCCAGCTTAATAAAAAAAGGTAAAATGCCAAAAATGCACAGACAAAATGGCAGATGGAGCGCATGAAAGATTATTTTTTCACAGCTCTAAATGAGGCAGTCCTCAACTTTGCAGCATCCCAGCATCCCCCTATCAAACATACATGACTGAGCCCTGAACATGATGAACCTTAATGGAATATAGATGGCATGCATATGAAGTGAATATTGCAACAAAAAAAAAAAAGTGCAGAGCCTGAGTGGCTGTGTGTGACTTTGAAAATGTGTCCATCATCTGAATGTAGTGAACAGGAGATGGACAGGACAGGCCTCATGGTGTGTCACGCTCTCCTCTGGTGTGAAAGAGCCTCTATGTGTCTCTCAGTGGGGTGGGAGAACACAAAGAACTGAGTCTCACTGAAGTGTGTGTTCACACATACACAGTTGTCCTTACGTGCCCTCTGTTTCCAAAGAACAGCCTGCTGAGCTGAAATAAATGTTCCTACATGAACAGCATGTTCTGCAGAAACAAAGCTTTTTGGTGTCATCTCTTTTTTTTTTTTTTTTTTAAAGGATTGTCATAATTTGTCTTTGAAGTTTCTTAAAACAGCCGTGTCCCTGCATGCACACAATCATCCTTCACAGCTCCAGCTAAGAATAGCAGCCATTGTTCTTTCAGGAAGGAGATTATTTTACCTGCCGCAAGCACTCGGCAGTACAGCACTTCTCTGTTAGTCATTATTTTTTTTGTAAAGGGAAGCACTCAGTGAGCGGTTACTATCTGGTGTTGTAGTGCCACGCTTGCCAACAGATGGGCTGTGAGACTGGAGGCGTCTGGGAAGATTACTCACCATCTCTCAGTCAGTCAAGTTTTCATTACCAGGTGCTCTGTCATCCTTTCCTCTGGCCGGGCTCGGCGATACTAATTCCTGCTTTAAATGCGGCGTCGCCGTTTATGTGAGCTTCTATTTTAGTTGATTTGGGTCATCATCATCAGCTGCTCGTCATGTTGAAGATGAGTAAGCTGAAAGTTGAATTGAAGCAATGCTTTTTTGTGCCCATTTGAAGTATAAAAGGTACAGTGTGGAGGATTTGGTGGCATCTAGTGGTGTGGTTGCAGATTGCAACCAACTGAGTACCCCTCCACTCACTCCTCCCTTTTTGGCTGGACCGCAGAGGGCCAGCCCTACAAATGCAAAAGTCTGTCACTGAGTGATGAAGTTACACGATTGGTCGGCCGAGTGTTGAAGGTTCCACAGTCCGGTATGCAAATGAGCTCGTCCAGCCCGTGGTTTTGACCGAGTCTTGTTAAGACTGCGGTAACGTGAGCCACCGAGCGCAAAATCGTGGTAACGTCGTTCGCCTGGATCAGAGGCTGTGCTGTCCTCACTCAAAGTTGTTGCAGGCAACGTGTTTTTCAGCTATACAGCCAGCTTAACAATATATTCCCCAGCATTGCATTCTCCAAGGAACAGATGAGTTGTTGTGTTTGGCAGGATTTAATGCAGGAAAATATGTAATATTGTAAAACTGAAAAAGAGCACAAAATAAAAACATCAGATAAGTGTGCTTGTAAGTACTAAATAATATTTCTAATACATCAATAGAGAAAAGATCACTAGCATAACTAAAATAAAAACATCAATACATCTCTATGTAGTTGACAACAAACTAACAATCAAAATACTGTACTCAACCTTAGAAATGGTGACATAAACATGTTAACATAACTGTGATTAGTGAATAACTCACGGATGAAGCCGGTTTTGTGGACTTTATGGCACAGAATTAATAAGATTATACACTGAGATTCCCTGAGCAAAAGGGAGCTTCCTGAACACCACTTCCTGTTATTCTTTGTTTACAATGACCTCACTTCCTCTTCGGTACAGCTATTTTCAGACACCACTAGGTGGTGCCAAAGGACATACAAAGGGAACACTTTACACTGGTTCCAATACAGAGGCCATCCTTACCGTAATAACGCTACTTTAGGAGCAACGGAAGTCCGACAGCGGCTGGTGGTACCGCGGGTCGTGTCTAGAAGGTATACCGCAAATTGTGAAATCTGGTAAAAACTCTCGCAAGACTCGCTGCCCGATGACCTATCCTAACCTTAACTTTTCAAGGTCGATGCCTAACCTTAACCATCTCACGAGAGTTTGCCAACTAGTGGGTTACCTTCTAGATACGATTGGTACCACAGTGTTGCACTCTGCAGCTCACATGTTGGAGAACTATGGTGGCCTTCAGGTAACGTAAAAACGCAAAAGGCTCTCGCCAGTGTTTGGTTTGTCTGAAACATGGCGGACTCCGTGAAGAGGACCCGCCCTCTATGTAGATATAAAGGGTTCATTATAAGTTAACGAAAACACGATTCTTAGTTTCAGGTGATTATGCACTAATGAAAACATAGTTATGAATATTATATTCCATTTCTGCTAATAGATCCCCAAAATGTTACACACTGCTCCTTTAATATCTGTGTGTGTTGTGTGTGTTTTCCAGGATGAGGATGAGCTGGTCCTGCCGCTGCGGCCCAAGAAGTCTCCCCTCAATGGGCTCTGCTGCCTGACGTTTGGCCTGGTCGTGTTCATGGCCGGTCTGGTCCTTGCCTCCATTTATGTCTACCGCTACTACTTCATACCTCATGTAAGACCTGAGTCTACTCTACTGTGTGTTGTATGAGTCTCAGATTGCATCAAATACTGTATTCCTAAATGAAATGATGTCCTGAGTGTTTTTATTCAAGTCACTGCTGTAACAGAAGGATATTCTTGCTACAGATGTAGTGTTCCAGCTGGTGCGTTGATCCAGATGTTAATTTGTGTGTTTGTGTGCAGATCCCAGAGGAGAACCTGTTCCAGTGCGGGATGTTTTATGAAGACTCGGTATACGCCCCGCTGCGTGGGCGTCAGGAGCTGGAGGAAAATGTCGGCATCTATTTGGCCGACAACTATGAGAAGATCACTGTGCCCGTGCCTCACTTTGGAGGCAGCGACCCCGCTGATATAATCCACGACTTCCACAGAGTGAGGACAAAACACACACACACACACACACACACACACACACACACACACACACTGACATAATACAACTTGAATAGAGAACACACAAAGTACACAGTTAAATCTTTACTACAGGTAACTCATAGTTTTATATTTTACACTAATAACAGTAAAAGAAAAGGAATATGTAAAGAAAAATTAAATATAAAACAAATCCACTGTCTACAGCCATGCTAGTATTTTTATTTAAGAAAAAGAACATTATTCACAGATATAACATAGAGCATTTTCACTTTCTCCCACTCCCTACTGCCTAGACAAAATAACGTAAAATGACATATCTACACAATGGGATGATGGTTAAAGATCGAGTAGTAAGATTAAAAAAAATAAATAAAATGTAAATAACAAAAAATAAATAAATGAAAAATGAAAAAGCCAGCAATCACAAAATTAATAAAATAAAACATACATACAGATTAATTAATTTAAAGTTTCGCATAGGAAAAGATAGATATACATGCTTTGAAATGTGAATGAAAATGAAAATTTATTTAATTTATTAATTTATTTTTTGATAAACTGCTTTATTTTTCAGGGACTGACCGCCTACCACGACATTGCTCTGGACAAGTGCTATGTTATTGAGCTCAACACCACCATCGTGATGCCTCCGCGGAACCTCTGGGAGCTCCTTATCAACGTGAAGGTAACGCAACAATGCAATCTCAACAACTCGACAACTAATTGTCTTCATGAGAGTTATTTTGTCTGGTATTCATAGAAAGAAATGGCTCTACCTTTAGCCTATTTATCCAAATAAACTATGAACCAGTTAAGATGTTCACATTTGACTTTACCAATGTACATTTAAATGTAACAAAAGAAAATACAAAAACTAAAGTTGAGGCCTGTTCACAGCAGAAAGCGGCACAGTGAAATTCATCCAAAATAGGCAGCGCTGGAGGCTTTGTGATGTACACGTGCACTGCACTAGTAATTATAAAAAACAAAATCTTGTGTGGAGCACTTTATATTCCGACAGAGAGGGACTTAAATATAAGTGGATGGTGTGACACGGCTAATGAGTTATAATAGCTCCCTCCATTTTGGCCTCTCCAGCTTTTCGTTACCTCAAATGTCACATAACTGTCGAGTTATGTGAACCCGTCTGTGTGTGCAGACACTCAATGGAGTCTGTTTCTGGACTATTTGGCCCTTTAGTGTTTATTGTTGGAAAACATATCCCAGTGAGCTTGTTGATATTGTTCCTTCATCTTTTGCAGAAGGGAACATACTTGCCTCAGACCTACATCATCCATGAAGAGATGGTGGTGACCGGAAGAGTGCACAACATGCGTCAGCTGGGACCCTTCATTTACCGCCTGTGCAACGGGAAGGACACGTTCCGCCTGAACCGCCGTGTCACCCGCAGACGTAAGTTTGGGGTTAATGGAGGGATCAATGGAAACATTTTAAGAGGTCACATAATGGATGGCGGTACAGTCTGTGTTTTAATGGATAGAAACAACTTTGTAGTTTTAAACTGTTGTGATCAGATTAAGTCACATCACCAGTCCCGTCTCTGTGCCTCACCCCGTTTCCCTCTCAGGCATCAACAAGCGCGAGGCGAAGGACTGCCACCACATCCGTCACTTCGAGAATACATTTGTGGTGGAGACTGTTATCTGCGATGAAGCGTAAAAACACGACGGCCGTCCGTGTCATCCCACCCACCCAAAGGCACATCATCTCTAGCCACTGTAGCATCCTCCTGTGGATCTGATCACGTCTGAGTTGCACTTTACTTGTGATTCTGGTTTGATGTTGTTATTTCTGCCTATTGTTTAGTTTTTTCCTATTTCCCATAGGTAATATTTACCCTGAAGTGTGATGCAATACTATACCGGTGGTTCTATCACAGGATTTTCCTTGTAGCAAAGTCCTGTAGCCAATAATGAATTATGATTTCAAGACCTCTCCTCTTCCTCCGGGGATTTGTATGACGGTTACTGTCGTTGGGGGAGATGACCGTCTCCATGTGTCGTCAAGGAGACTGTGCTTTTGTCTTTTCTCCTGCCCTGGAGGTTACTTTGTGTCTACTAACACAATCATCTGTGCAAAGCATGAAGCCTTGCATCTCTGAGCAAACATTATCAATAAATTTCAATAATGATCTTATTTTCTCTCATGTTCTCTGTAATGTAAACATGTAACTGCTAATGACTAGTTGCTTGCTTTGCATCTTTATCTTCTTGCCTGCCTGTTGCTTCCTCGCTTCCTCGCTTCCCCTTTCTGCTTTTCATTTCCTAGAAGTTCGAGAAGGTTGCATTAGGGCGTCGGTTTGCATTCACTTTTTTGTAAAGTATTCCATCTAGGGCTGTCAAACGATTAAAATAGTTAATCGCAAATTAATTGCACATTTTTTTATCTGTTCAAAATGTACCTTAAAGGGAGATTTGTCAAGTATTTAATACTCTTATCAACATGAAAGTGGGCAAATATGCTGCTTTATGCAAATGTATGTATATATTTATTATTGGAAATCAACTTACAGCACAAAACAATGACAAATATTGTCCAGAAACCCTCACAGGTACTGCATTTAGCATAACAAATATGCTCCAAGCATAACATATGCTGACTTGACTATGACTTGCCCCAAACTGCATGTGATCATCATAAAGTGGGCACGTCTGTAAAGGGGAGACTCTTGGGGACCCATAGAACCCATTTTCATTCACATATCTTGAGGTCAGAGGTCAAAGGACCCCTTTGAAAATGGCCGTGACAGTTTTTCCTCGCCAAAATTTAGCACAAGTTTGGAGCGTTATTTAGCCTCCTTCATGACAAGCTAGTATGACATAGTTGGTACCAACGGATTCTTTATGTTCTCTAGTTTCATAAGATGCCAGTATCTTCACGCCAGCTTTAAAACGAAGCCCTCTACAACCTAAAAATCGCAAAGTTGCGTTAAAGAAATAAGTGGCATTAACATGTTATTATCATGTTAACTTTGACAGCCCTAATGCCATCATAATTTAAACTGGTGAAGACATCTTTATTTTGGATGCTCTTGTTTGTCATCAGCTTTTCTCTTTGCCTGTTTTTTTTTCGCGCACTCTTCATCAATGCCTTTGTGAATCATTTTTAAAATACTGTCTTTGTTTTCCCTTGCATGTGTTTATCTATAAGAGAAAAAAAAACAGCACTGGTAGAATGTTTTGTAAAACAACGTTTAAAGCCTTAGTCCAGAGTCAGAGACTGGACTAAAGTCAATACTACTGAAAGGGAGCATATTACTGTACATGGTATGTTAGTCAAACAAAACCAACTTTGATCTGTATATTTTGTCTGCCGATGAAATCATGAAATCTGTCTGTGAATAAAGTAGTGACAATAACGAGGTATCTGTTGATGCTTCATTCATTTTTAGACCCTCAGACCTTTGGCTAAATAACCCAGAAACATTATTATGCTGCAGCCATGCTTTAATATTCCTTGTAATCTTCACAATACATTATATCATTTAAATTCTTTGTATTATAATTTTTGTTTTGTTTTGTTGCAGCAAACATTTTTTTATTTGATTATCAGATGTGAGATTATTTATTATTTATTATATTATTATATTATTTATTATATTATTATTTTAGAAACTCTTTTAATATTTGCAGCTACATGTTGAGAGCCTGCAGCACCACCAACTGGACATTCAGCCGACACCAGTTCCTCATGTTTCCAGCATCAATTAGTTGAGTTGAGCACATTAATTACAAAGAAATATTTAAATGTTTTAATTGTTTAATTTCTTTCTCTTTTTTTTTCTTTAAATCAGCAGTTTAAGTCACACGAGTGAGTTTGATATGATGAATATTACCTCCTGGCCGATGACTTTCACCTCTTCCTAGTCGCCATGACAACTGAGAAAACCCCCATCCACTGATGAAGACCTTGAGATGCAGTAGAAAGCACCAGAAGAAGCTTGTAAGTGTGAACTCAGATTATTTTACACAAGAATTAAGTTTTCACACTCAATTTTGTAAATGTTTCCGTCGTTATTTAATTCTAACAACTCACTTAAATAGTCAGCTACATATATTATAACCATCAATCAGCATTTTTTTAATAAAACAAAATTGTTTTGGTTTAATTTGTCCAGATTTTAAGACAAATAAACCAGTGTGTCCATGTTTGGGCCTCTACAACAAATGATTTAACCATGATTTTGAAATTCTTTCACAGCTTGTTCTCATATTTACTTACTATTTACTCTCATACATACTTTTATTATTGGTGTGCTGTGAAATGGTTTTCCCACAGTGTTGCATCAAGTAGCTAATTTTACTTGTTTTCTAATGTCATCACCTTTATCTAGCTCTTGCATCACACCTTTCTGCTACACAACGGAAGTGAGAATGATCAGATCATTTTTGTTCCCCTCTTCATATCTGTGCGGTTGGGTTTTAACCAGAAATGCACACGATGTTCCATCAGTGGCCTCATTTGACCGGGTGTTGTGTAATATTGGGTTAATGTCAGAGGATATCCAGTCAGTGCAGACTTTGCCGATCCTCAATGGCTAATTGCATTTGCAACGATTACTTTTGGATCATTTCAAGTCTGCACATGAGGTAATCTAGACCCTCACAGTCTGCTGGAGGCTTAGACCGACGTCCTTCCATCTGGCGAGGCTTAGGACTCGCTGGCTCTGTCACTGAGACGCTCTCATACACAACTAAAGAGTCACATCAAATTATTTTTATATCTGTTCAGAATCTGCACACCAACATCTCCAAAGTTCACTGATTAAAACGCTATATTATTGATATAGAAATCAAAATGTAAAAAGAATTACAATGTTATGGTTTTTACGGTGTTATGTGCTATAGACCAGGCCTATTCAATTAGAGGTGGGCTGAATCCGGCCCTTTAACGACCTCAATCTGGCCCCTTTGATCATTTATAAATATGAAAGATAATCATAAATATTATGAATAATAATAAAAAATAAGAATAATTATTTCTTCCAATGAGAGAGTTTATTCCACTCACACTATTAACCCTGTTACAGACTCTTAAAAGCAATATCATCGTGTTTTTATTTAAATAACCTGTTAACATTCGAAGCTTATGGGTGTTTTCATTGTTTGATTATTAGAAGATCATCATTCATTAGTTCTGTCTAGTTAAGCACAGAAATACTTATTTTGTTAAAATGTTTTAACCAAGGCTGTTTAAGTAGAGGGAATTTAGGAGAGTCAAACTGGAAAAAAAAGATTTTAAATTCAATATTGTGTTTATTAAAACAACAACCTACTAAGATTAAACAGGTCATGTCAGGTCGTTGTTTTCACATTTGAACACATTTAAAAGCTCTGCAGATCAGAGAGGAAATGAACACGTTCGGCCCCCTTGATGCTTATCTGTTTTTCAGTTCCGGCCCTTTTTCGAAAAAGGGAGAGAGAGAGAGATTTAAAGCTAGTGAAGATCCATATCATATCAAACTAGAAAGTACCAACCATACCATACTAGCTTGCATGGGCATTTTCAGGGGTCCCTTGACCTATTCCCTTAAAGTATGTTGAAAAATTGTATGAAAAGTCATTGTGTAGTATGTTGAAAAATGTCATGAAGAAAAGTCACAGTATAGTATGTCAAAATATTTCCTGAAAAAAAGTTATAGTATGTCAAAAACCTTTAAGAAAAAACGTCATAGTATAGTATGTCAAAAGATTTCATATAAAAAAGTCGTAGTATAGTATGTCGAAAATGTTATGAAAAAAAATCATAGCATAGTATATTAACAAATTTCAGGGAAAAATTCATAGTATGTCAAAAAGAATTGTGAAAAAAGTTATAGTATAGTATGTTGAAAATTTTCATGAAAAAGTCATATAGCATGCCAAAAATTTTATGAAAAAAAAAATCATAGTATAGTATGTCAAAAAGAGTTATGAAAAAAAGTTTAGTATGTCGAAAAATTTCATGACAAAAAGTCATAGTATAGTATGTCGAAACATTTTAAGAAAAAAAAAATCATAGTATGGTATGTCGAAAAATTTCAGGAAAAAAGTCATAGTATTATGTTGAAAAAAATTTGTGGTAAAGTGCCAAACATTTTGGAAAAAAAGTCATATTCAAATATGTCAAACATTTTATGAAAAAAAGTGATATAGTATAGTATGTCAAAATATTTAATGAAAAAAAGTCATAGTATAGTATGTTGAAAAATTTCATGAAAAAAAGTCATAGTATAGTATGTTGAAACAAAGTCATAGTAAAGCATGTTGAAAAAATAAGTCATAGTAAGTCGAAAAAAAGTCATAGTAAAGTATGTGGAAACATTTTATATAAAAAGTAATAGTATAGTGTGTCGAAAAATTTGAAGAAAAAAAATCATAGTATGGTATGTCAAAAAATTTCAGGAAAAAAGTCATAGTATTATGTGGAAAAAAATTTTTGGTAAAGTGCCAAACATTTTGGAAAAAAAGTCATATTCAAATATGTCAAACATTTTATGAAAAAAAGTCATAGTATAGTATGTCGAAAAATTTCATGAAAAAAAGTCGTAGAATAATATATTGAAACAAAGTCATAGTAAATTGTGTTGAAAAATGTTATGAAAAAAAATCATAGTATAGTATGTTGAAAAATTTTATATAAAAAGTAATAGTATAGTTTGTCGAAAAATTTCATGAAAAAAGTGATAGTATAGCATGTCGAAAAAAATTATAGTGTAATAAATAAAAAAAAACATTGTAATCTCGAAATTTTTCTAAAATGTCACAATATAGTATGTTGAATTGTTGTTTAATAAATAGTCATAGTATAGTATGAAAGAAACAAATCTTAGTATATGTTGAAAAAATAAAAAAAGTCAGTATAATTATGTCTAACAAAGTCACAGTATAGCTTAAAACAGTTTTAAGAAAAGTTGTAGTATAACATGTCGAAAAAAACTATAGTGTAATATATAAAAAAACATTGTATAATGTCAAAAAAAGTAAAAAACAAAAAAAAAGTCATGGTATAGTATGTTTTAAAAGTAGTATAGCAGTAGGATTTTTTTTAAAAAAAGTAATAGTATAGCATGAAAGAAAACAATCATAGTGTAGTATTTAAAAATAATGTCAGTATATGTTGAAAAAATAAAAAAAAAGTAATAGTATAGCATGTTGAAAAAAGTCATAGTGTAATATGTCAAAAAATAAATGTAAAAAGTTCTAGTATAGCGTAATATATACAAAAATCACAGTATAGCATGTTGAAAAAAGTCAGTATAGTATTTTGAAAAAAGTCATAAAAAAGTGACAGTATAGTATGTCATGTCATAACACAGTACACTTTTACTGTGTGACCCTCAATCATATGCTGGCTCCCTAAATTGGCACTTTGTTATCAAAACCCGTTGTTGTAGTAAGCACAGATGTATGTGATCCAAATTCTTATGTTGTCCTTCTCTTTACTCTCCAGATGAGTGCAGAGTTTCCGGACCAAATATGAGGATGACAGAATTTCTTCAATCACATCTACTGTATGAATGTACTTAAAGGGGGTGAATGTACCCAAGGGGTCATTCAGGGCATTTTCAATAAAAAACTAAAAAAAACTGCTCTCTTCAGTTTTTCAATCTTTCCGTTTGGGTACTATGACTTATCCCAACATAATATACTATTTTATTTCATGGTATTTTTGTGGCATACTATACAATGACATTTTGATGACATATGACATTTGTTCTGGCATTCTATAATATGTTTTTTCATGACATGTTTACGGCATACCATACATTGACTTTTTATGATGGCATACTATACTATGCCTTTTTTATGACATACTATACCATGACATTTTTATGACATAATATATATTTTTTCATTGCACACTATATTATGACTTTTTATGACATTTTTTATGACATACTGTATTATTATTTTTATGGCATACCATCCATCCACTTTGGCATACTACTAGGACATTATTTTATGGCATACTATACTATGACATTTTTTCACAACTTTTTGATAACATAATATACAATGACTTTCATGATATATTTAACTGATATTTTACTACAAAATTACATTTTTCATGGTAATTCTATGACAATATACTATGATTTTTTTTTACATTTTTATGGCATACTATGACTTTTTGATGACAATATTATAATAGCTGTTCTGCCATTGTTATGGCATACTATACCATGACATTTATATGGCATTTTCATTGCATACTATACTTTTTACAGCATACCATACATTGACTTTTTTACAATTACTATTACTTTTTTATGATATTTGTATGGCATACTTTACTATGACATTTTTATGCCATACTATACTATGATATTTGTTACCACATCCTTATGGCAAACTACACCAAGACACTTTTTATGGCATCCTATAATATGACTTTTTTCATGGCATTTTTATGGCATACTATACTATGACATTTTAATGGTGAACTATGCAATGACATTTTTTGATGACAATATACTATGCCTACATGGCATATTTTACTATATTTTTAATGACATACTATATTGTGAATTTTTATGGCATACTTTACTATGACATTTGTCATGGTATTTTTATGCTATACTATACTCTGACATTTTTTTATGCTATGCTATACTATGACATTTTATATGGCATACTATACTATGACATTTTTATGACATATTGTATTATTATTTTTAAGGCATACCATCCATTCACTTTATGTGGCATACTTTACTATGACATTATTTTATGGCATTTTTATGGCATACTATACTATGACATTTTTTATGATTTATTGATGACATAATATACTAGGACTTTCATGACATATTTTACTATGATATGTTCTGACATACTATATTAGTAGTTTTAAAGCCTAAGATATATTCATGGTATTTTTATGGCATACTATACTGTGACATTTTGTATGACTTTTTCTGGACAAACCTGAAGACTCTTCCATAGTTCCCACGGGCCGTGTAAACACCAGTCCACCAGCAACCATCAACAAACACAAAATAAATAAAGTCATCAGAATTTTGAGTTGCATTGATTTCAAGTTGAGCCATGTTGTACACATTCAAACCAACCTTAATTTTCATGTATTTTGTCATTATTTCATTCATAATTTTAATTCAATTAAACTTGTATGAAAGTGTGTTTTTAGGAAACACCAAATTACCTACTTCTGTGACATTGGGAACTGGCACCTGCCTACAATTGTCATAATAGTTTGTGGCAAATTGTATCACATTAAAAAAAAAGATATTACGAGAATAAAGTCGTAAAATTATGAGAATAAAGTCATAACTTTACAAGAAAAAAGTCGTAAAATTATGAGAATAAAGTCATAACTTTACAAGAAAAAAGTTGTAATATTCTGAAAATAAAGTCATAACTTTACGAGAAAAAAGTCGTAAAATTACGAAAATAAAGTCATAACTTTACAAGAAAAAAGTCGTAAAATTACGAAAATAAAGTCATAACTTTACAAGAAAAAAGTCGTAAAATTACAAAAATAAAGTCATAACTTTACAAGAAAAAAGTTGTAATATTCTGAAAATAAAGTCATAACTTTACAAGAAAAAAGTCGTAAAATTACGAGAATAAGGTCATAACTTAACAAGAAAAGTTATATTACGAAAATAAAGTCATAACTCTATGAGAAAAAAAAGTTGTTATATTACGAGAATAAGGTCATAACTTTACGAGAAAAAAGTCGTGAAATTACAAGAATAAAGTCATAACTTTTAGAGAAAAAAAGTCGTAATATTACGAGAATAAAGTCATAACTTTACGAGAAAAAAGACGTAATATTGCGAGGCAACGTCGCAAATGCGACCGTGCTGTAGTTTGTTTATAGCCTGATGTTAGCTTTTTACAATTCAAAAATCATATAAATGGTGTTCATTTGTGAAGATTATCTACTGAACGAAATGTGTAAATATTCTAAATGTGTGTTTACCAAAGAGCTTATTTTCTGCAATAATCCAAAACCCAATGTCCCATTGGCTTTTTGTTGAGGGAACCAGGGCAATGCTAACTTCCTGGTTAGCCTAAAAAAAATCTTCATCCCTGGAGCACTGTACTTCCCCAAATCTAGCTAGGTAGCTAACTTAGCTACAAGTAAAGCAATAAAAGCAGCAAAAATAAAAAGCAATGAAACAATTTATTTTTGCATACATTGTTACATATTAACATGAATAAATGCATTTTACTCCTCACTTTACACATTTTGTTTTACTGCACCACCTTTATTGTTTCTGTACAACGTCTCTTAATCAATGAGGCTTGAACTGTGCCAACACACCATTCTTTTAAGTGAAAAACAACTTTCTTTTAAAGATGTGTTTGTGTGAAATTTCTACCTCTGACAACTTGTATTTAAAAGCCTCTAGGCTCTAGTTTTATATCAGGGCACTACTGAGTGAGTGGTATCAATCTTCTCATCTAAATCTCTGCAAGAAAGGAAATAAAAGTATTTTGAAAAATGTCAAAAGTTCTTAAAGAGTCATCATTTCTCCTGAAACTGTTTGCACTCTTTATGGACATGTTACAGCCTTTAAGCATGAATTAAGCATGACACCTGTATATTTACAAACCTAGCGTTTTCCCGTCACTCACGAGATCTACAACTTTCACAAACAAGCCAAAATAAGCATCACACACCCAAACAAACTATTTTGCTGGAAAATATGAAAATTAGAATGGGAAACATGGAAAATCTGAAGCCATCTCATGAAGATAACAGGTCCTTTGTCTACTGTTCTCTTGGAAGGTCTGTATCCTCTTTTTTCTTCCAGAAGGCATCCAGAGAGAAGTAATACAACAGTGGATCCAGACAGCAGTTCACAGTAGCAAGACATACTAAAGGTGACACTGTAGATGTCCCAAATTGTAATAAACCGATCGACAAAGGCAAGAAACATATGGTGAACGTAACCAAGTTCATGACAAAAATTAGCATGACATTCACTTTGTTGTTGACCCTTGCAGAGTTATTCAGATGTCTGCGTAGAGTCCAAGACACCAAAGTGGTGCACACGATGTTGACTGCCAGCAAGGTGAACACTAACGCAGACTGAAAATAAGCCATTACTAATTTATTATGAGGTTGACGGGGAGGATGATGGGGATATTCAAAACAGGTGGATCCATTGAGGCTCTTTAAAAATCTTGAAAATTCAACTCTCTCTGGGATGTTCATCACCATGATAAACAGCCAAACGAGCCCAGCAGCTTTCAAGGCGTTGGAAGCGGTTCGAAGATGGCGCGACCTCAGAGGATAAACCACAGCCAGCAGCCGGTCCACGCTGATGAAGGTGATGAAGATGGCACTGGAGCGGATGTTGTTGGAATAGAGCAATATTATCCAGACGCATGCATCTTTGCTCAGTGGCCAGGTGCCCGTGGCGTAAAAGTAGACCCTCATGGGTAAGGAGATGACGAGCAGCAGGTCAGAGATGGCCAGGCTGACCATGAAGACGGCACTGGGTGATTTGAGGCCGTGGTGTCTCAGCAGAATCCACAGTGAAACCGCATTGAGAGGCAGACCCAGTGCCAGAATACAGCCATAGATCCCAGCATAAACCGGCTTTGGCTTGAATCCATCTTCCATTGTGTTGTTCATGTCTACCTGATGAGAAGAGCAATGTGTCTGTGTGCTTTACTGAATGCTGCGATCTATAAGTGCATGACACATCAGTTCCTCCCTCTGCTCTTTATCTACGTGGAGTGAGGTTAGAGATTGCAAATGACAGATTGGGAGGGCACATTAGAAATGTGACAGGAAATGTAAGTGACTCCAGTGACTCAACTCAGGAACTGTGGTCACTGTGACATTAACGAATAAACAAATTTGCTTTAAAAGTCTCATAATGTAAAAAGTGAGATTTTCACATCTTTTATATTATAAAGCAGATTTAAGCGCTGTATAAATACTGTGAAAGTATTGAAATGCCCAATCCACAGAGAAATGCACACAGCCTGTATTCAGAAACTGTACTTTTTAAATTAAAACCAACATGAAGTGTCGGAGTCGGTGTTGCCTGAGATATAAATAAAGGTATGGAAGATGGAATGATGGTTGTATCTTGTTCAATTGTTATTTTTATTTATTTATTATACTTCTTATCTTATGAGTTGTAGTAAATGGAGAATGAAAGGAGAGTATGGAAATGAGAGTAACTTAAAAACCAAAAGGAATTTAAAAATCTGTATAAAATCTTTTAAAAAGTGGTAACTATCTATTATAGTGGAGTGTCTAGTTTAAACATTATAAGAGGATATACATTTTGAAATACTGAACTCCAAAGGGTTTAATAGAGTTAAACTTTTATTTTTGATATATCTCCAAAAGTATTAAAGTGAGAGAAACATTTTATTTTTACATATTGTTACATATTCACATGATGAAAAATGCATTTTACTCCTCATGTTACACATTTTGCTTTACTGCACCACCTTTATTGTTTTTGTACAAAGTCTCTTAATCAATGAGGCTTGAACTGTGCCAACACACCATTCTTTTAAGTGAAAAACAACTTTCTTTTAAAGATGTGTTTGTGTGAAATTTCTACCTCTGACAACTTGTATTTAAAAGCCTCTAGGCTCTAGTTTTATATCAGGGCACTACTGAGTGAGTGGTATCAATCTTCTCATCTAAATCTCTGCAAGAAAGGAAATAAAAGTATTTTGAAAAATGTCAAAAGTTCTTAAAGAGTCATCATTTCTCCTGAAACTGTTTGCACTCTTTATGGACATGTTACAGCCTTTCAGCATGAATTAAGCATGACACCTGTATATTTACAAACCTAGCATTTCCTGTCACTCACGAGATCTATAACTTTCATAAACAAGCCAAAATGAGCATCA
>CAKAOH010004841.1:0-11737 GCA_916701665.1 Sebastiscus tertius | reverse complement strand
TGCTCGTAGCATTGAAAAAACTGAAAAAACATTTCTCTCCAGGAACGATATTCTGGTTGCTCAGAATAATCCACAGAATTCACTGTCAACAGTTTTCATTGGGACTATTTCCAATTACTCTATGTATTTTGATCGGTACCCTTAAAGGGACTATTTGTAACTTTCAGAAATGCTTGTTAACAGCGACACCTGTGGCCGTTAAGTCAACTAAAGTCAGCGTCGGGCTCACGCTTGCTCGCTCTAAATAGACACGAATGAGCATCGCTCAAAACAGTGAGGCAACACACGTCAGCTAAAAGCACAATATCACTCTATATTTCAGCTGCTTGGCAGTAATGTTAGCTGACCAGACGAAGGTCTCTCCATGAATCACTGCTAGTGTTGGCTTTTCCTGCTTCAGCCTCCAGGAAGCAGCGGGGCTCCGCAGCGAGTAACGCTATCGCCTCCCGACTGCAGCCGGAGAGAGCAGGGAAGACACCGGCACCCGGTTGGAGATGATAACATTTCTCGCTGCTTCACAAGACACAGGAAATCTCTGTTGGTCTGGAGGAGCTGCAGCAGTTATTGTGTCCCAACCTGGTACAATTATACGCTTAAAAAGTTACAAACCGTCCCTTAAAAGTACAGAGTTTAGTACCTAACTCTACGCTGCACAGAAAACTAAAACCATAGATATTTTAACGTTTGGTTCTACCATATAAAATACGTCAGTAAATATCCCACTTATGAATTTTGAAGCCTTTATGTGTCTTCAAAAAGGCGGTTGCTAACACAAGTGGCTAAATGAGACTACTAAATGTCATCATGCCGAATCGTCTTCCTTTACAGCCTTGTTGTGTATACTCACGCTCATGTGACCATAGTGGAGTTCCTTTACAGCGTTAGCTTTTTACTTCTGCCAATTGCATTCACGTTTCAAAAGACAAAAAAGTGGTGTTCCTTTGTGAAGATTATCTTGTTGAACAAAACATGTAAGTATCATAAATGTACGTTTGCCACTGAGATTATTTTCTGCAATAATCCCAAATCCAATGGAAAAATCCCACTGGCTTTTTGTTGATGGAAACAGAGGGATGCTAACTTCCTGGTTGGCCTACAAAATGAAATCATCCCTGTACCACTGTATTCCTCTTGCATGCTCAGATCATCAGTTCCGTGTCTGTGTGCTCTCGAATGTTAACTTGTGGACTGAGTAGCATTCAAATTAGTAGTTTTCTGCTCTCTCAAATGTTTTCCTGTTGATATACTTCCATAAATTACTTTGAAACAAGTTTAATGATTTGGTGCAAACGGTGCTTGACTCGATTACTTATCTTGTATATGACAAAAAAGTTGAATCCCTCTAAAATAGGATGTTGTGACCTCATGCTGCCGAGACGAGAAGTCAAAGAGCTGTAAACGGGAAATAAATGTGTTTTCTGATATATGTCTGATCCTCCCACCCTCCCGTCCAGAGATCCAGAAGTTCCGTGAGGAGCTCAAGGATGCAACGCAGAAAGCCCATGCCAAGAAGCCATTTCCTGGGAAGGCCAACGGCGTCCTGGTCCTGAATCACCGTATACTCATCGAGACTTAGGTGGGCTTTATGTCTTTCCTCGGGAACCAGAACAAACTACTGCATGGCTCGAGGAAACATCGGCTTCTAACTCTTTTATGTAATAGTTTTGCGGTTGTTCAAATCGTTTGTTAAGATTTACAAGTCTTGAATTCATGTTTGTTTACAGAGAGTTCATTCAAATTCTACACGGATTGACCAAAGGTGATTCCATATCCAGGTTTGCTTTAGTGTCACATTGAAGTCTTGAATCTCAGGATGTTCTGTATGACGTTTAAACAACTGCGTGATCTCCCCCTCTGCTTATTACCAGTGTGTGGTGTCTGAGCACTCAGAAATATCCTCATTTCATCACCGCTCTTCACTGGGTGACGGGTCCCCCGCCGCTCTCAAGGAGCTTTGTATTTGCTCCTCAGTAATATGGTAATTCAACTCTTTCTTCCTCCCCCGGTGTCTCTGTTAAAAGCTCACTCCCATGCCATTCAGCCCCTCAGAGATTCACTGGAGCATGGGGGCGCATTTGTCAGTTTAGTTTTATCATCTGTAGTGTATTTTTACAGTGTTGGAATTTACCCTTGATTTGTGTGTTTACTGTGTTGCTCTGCCTAGTTTGGTAGCACCTGTTTGTCTTGGGAGCATGTCACAGACAAGGAAATATTGGCTTACGTGTTTTGTTGTCTTTTCGTTTGGGGTGGTATAAAATATGCAAAATATGATTCCTATGCTCTGTTTTTCTTTAGTGAATTAACCATGTCCGTACTAAATATGAATGTATGCAGAGAGATAAACCTAGTGATGACCCTTGTCCTGTTGTTAAACAACTGTGGTAGTCTAGTTTTCACCAAAAGTTCCCGGGGACTTTTAGTCCCTTGAACTATTTTTCAAGGAACTTAAAGGTTCCTTCAGCCCACTGTTGTCCAAAGACCTGTTGTCTAAAGACCTGCTAAGATTAGGCAAATTAGTCCACTGACGTATGAAAAAGCAACCTGGCATGTGACGAGGGCGTTGGGTTTTGTCTCACTGCAACGATATTTACTGCTGCATATACAGTATTTACTGTTGCTTGTTGGATGTAAGTTCCGGGACCAGGGCCTTTTCGGGATAAAAAGGAAAATGTCCCCGGAACTTAATTTAGACCCTGGTCCCTGCAATGAGTTCCTCAAAAGTTTTTTGGTTACGGGGGATGTTAACCTAGTGTTAACCTCAGTGGCAAATACCTCGTGTTTCCTGTCCTGTGACTGCTTCACAATAAAAGCCACCTGTTTTTCGTGAGTTAAATACTTTTAGTGTGAAGCAGCAGGATGTTCAGCAGTAAAGTAATGCAGCTCTGAAACAGTGTAAAGGAAGCAGTGTTGGGCCATTTATATTAAAACTGAAATCAATTACACTTACTATGTATATATACATATTACTAATTACTCAGCAAAAGTAATTCGTTGCATTACTTGCTACATTACTTTCCTTACCAGTGAGCTACATCATAGGTGCCTTTAAACAGTTCCAAAGCTTTCACACCCACAAATCACTCATAGCAATGAGACATTTTGGTTAAACAAGCTGGGAGTTCAATTCAATTCAATTCAATTTATTTTTGTATAGCGTCAAATCGCAACAGAAGTTATCTCAAGATATATAGAGCAGGTTTTAGACCGTACACCATAGTTTAGAGACCCAACAAGATCCACCAAGTGCGCTGTGGTCAGGAAAAACTCCCCGATTAGTGGGAAGAAACCTGGAGCAGAACCGGGCGCAGGGCGGGCGGCCATCTGCCAAGACCGGCTGGGGGGGATAGATAGATAGATAGAGAGAGAGAGAGAGAGAGACAGAGAGACAGAGACAGAGAGAGAAGCAGCCGCAATAATAGCCCAGCAGCTGTAATAACTAATACAAGTAACACAAAAATAACACAAAACCAATAGTAGTGGATGTAAAAGAGTGATAATACAACTATTGGAATTGATATCATTGGGTCGTCCTCAGACGGGCTTTCAAGCGGAGGTTCCGGCTATCTCAGTCCTCCATACTGGTAGTTTGCCAGCACTGTCCAGCATCTCTCCTCAAGTGGTGGACACACATCAAACGTCAGGAGCGCGTGGCAGCTGCGTGGCGTGTTGTTTTTTATTTCGGCATCCATGTTAACAGGTTAGAGCAGCCACACTGCCCTCTTTTATAGAATAGAGGTCTCGTGTCTCAGCTGCGTCTCACAGCAGCAACAGACAGTGAAAGTGGTCTAGTGACAGTATATTGACATCATTCTAGCAAGATTAGTACAGTTTCCATGTCTAGACATCTGTAGAATATGTCACAGACAGTGAAAGTGATCTATTGACAGTATATTAACTTCATACAGCAAGACTTTACTACAGTTTTGATGTCTATCTGTAGAATATGTTACAGAGATGAAAAAAAGTAAAGACTTATTTTTAAATCAACACTTCCTGCTTTCATTTCAAAATAAAAGCCCTCAGGCGTTTTTTCTATGGACAGAATTCCTTCATTTGTTAACACAAGGCTTTTATTCTGAAATATGAGCAGTCAGTAATGTGGAAGATGAAGTTACTTGGAGAGCTCCATGAATTGTTAAAGTATGGGGTTTAAATCAACACTTCCTGCTTTAATTTCAAAATAAAAGCCCACAAGCTTCTTTTCTGTGGACAGAATTCCTTAATTTGTTAACACAAGGCTTTTATTCTGAAATATGTGCCGGACAGTGTTCTAGAACATAGAGTGACTTGGAGAGCTCCATGAATGAATATAGTATAGAGTTTTAATTGTGGATTATTACTATTATTTACAAATTACCACACGTTTCTTAACCTCTATGTAGAAAGAAAGGGCTGACAGCAGCAGCAGACATGCAGCCAACACGCAGCTAGTGTGAACACCAGACGCGTGTATCACGCAGCCAACACGCCACGCAGTCGCCACGCGCTCCTGACGTCGTATATGTGCCCCGGGCTTCAGTACGTCCATGTATGTTGGTGTGGGACGTCCCTGTGATCGATGCCCGTGCGTTGGTTCCCGCAGCACCAGCATGCTTGCTGGGCGTTCTTAACGGCTTTGGCAGTGAACTATGAATAAATAAATAAATAGTGTTCACCTACCAAACTTCCCTTTTCCAATGATATCCAGGTGGGGGATATTACTGATTGTCGCGATGATTTTGGCAAGTTGTGAATGGATCAGTCTGATAACTAAACATATAATCACAGCAGTGACACTCGTAAAATGCTGCGTGGTGGATATGCCGGCACTGAGGACTACGTGATGTGAATGACAGAATTAGGAAGTAATGAGTGTTTAGAGACCTCCTCACCTACAAGCACCTCCATCTCTGTGTCAGAAAAACTCCTTTTCTCTATCTTCCTCTCGGTAGTTGTGATTCACCGTAAAGATTCACTAATCAACAGGCTCATTAACATGCAGAAACATTCATGAGGTGCTTTGCATCGACCATTTATGGCTGAATGTGGGCGTGTAGAGGGCGGAATATGAGGCGGATCCACATATTCCGCGTGCACACATTTCCAGGTTGACTGTGATTTATGAAGGGAACATTGCCTGCAGGTGTGCACAGTTTTATAAGTCAGATTTTTTTTTGTCTGTTTTATAAATGAGACCCCTGGAGAATTCTGAGGGACCACCCTCATCAGATTCAACTTGACTCAACAACAGTTGGCTGTTGGCAGTTTCTGTCAAGACAATCTCATCCTTAAAATCAATCATCACAGTCTGGATGATTCCTACTTTTGTGGGCATTGAAGGAGGAGTACACATTAGTACGGTACTGACAATTTTTGAATGGGCAATCCACCATCTCATGTTTTTTTTTTTAAATGTGTCCTTAAATGAATGAAAACACTTTTATCATTTAACCGTTGCTTGAATCCACACACAGGACAGATGAATGACACACTTCCCACCTGATTTTCACTGAGCACAGCAGTCGGACTATGTAACTGTGTTGTGAACTTTCAATGCGTTTACTGACTGAAATGCGCAGATACAGTCATCATACAGACAAGGCAGCGGACTGACTGGAAAAATTGCTTTGATGCAAACGATGGTGTTCAAGCAACTGTGCCCTTTTATCAAAGACAGCAGCACAAAGTTTTCACTTCCAAGCCATTTGTTGGAAAGGCTATTGACTGTTGTAACAGCGCCCTTGTGTGGCAGAATGAGAAGCTGCACTATTGAGCACATGGAGTTGTGCATGCAGTAATTAAGAGAGAGAGCATGAGGCAGAGCGAGAAACACGCTGAACAGAGTGTAAAAAGTGGACTTTACTGCATCTAAGTGGTGTGATTTGTGTGCGTCTCTGATGAAAAGTGAGTAAACGCCGCTATTTCCCACTGAACAGGACTTTGATAGCGATGTTTGGTTTATGTGATTGGGGCTGTTTTGCAGATACTGAGCTAATTTGTTCATGCTAATGTTTGTCCATGCTAATGCCGTTAGCTGCTCTTTTCTGGTATACTGTTAGATGTAGATGATGTTGGCATTCTGCTATATATGTTTAAATAACTTGGAAGCATGTTTGTACTGCAACTTAAAGCAGCAGTAAGTATAATTTCTTCCTTTATATATCTACCTGATTTAATGTAGTAATAATAATAATAACCCATTTAAGTTGAAGATAACTGGTTAATTTAATAATTATAATATGGCATTTTCTTATGTTCTTGTTATAGACCACACATTCAAGATCACATATCATTCAAATGTAAACCTGTAAGCCTGTGTGAGGAATACTGTGCTGTTATGTTAAAGACTATTCAGTAAAAGGAGGAATCAACCCTATAAGAGCGTCCTGAGTGTTCTTACCGACACACCAAGGCTACATCGCTACCTGCAACCAACACCTATACAGTCCCCAATGAATACCTATTCAATACCATTAAAAAACTAAACAATAACTCTAATCACAACTCTAACATACAGAGTCACAACTCTAACATACAGAGTGAAATCAATAACAGTTTTTGTGTGTTTTAGTTACTAAAAGCTGATTGTGCATCATCAACATACCAGACTGAAGTCTCCGTATAACAGCTTCAGCCTTGAGAGAGAGAAGATTAAAAAGTTAACTGGCAACACTTTCACAAAAACACTTTGTAAAATATCTTGAAAGTATTTAACACTAATCAGTTAGCTAACATTACAGGGATAGTGTGAAATTAACAGTCAGTAGGTAGATAATGAACGTATTGCTGAAGCCTCCACTACAGAATACAAGCTTTGATAAACTCACGTTTAAACTAACGTTAGTTAAACAGGCTAATTAATGCATTTAACCTCTGTGGCAGTTATAAAATCACTAAACAAAATATAATATAAACATAAACAAAAAGCTAATAGTACACTCTCAGGTTGAAAAGGGGGATAACTATATTATATAATATTTTTTAAACTAAACGTTATTTTCAAATGTTTTCAGTAAAACAAAAAAATAAGGACTTCCTTGAGAGAGATAGGTTACCGCGCACAGACACGGGACACTAACGTTGGACCCTGACTGTGTAAAATGACCAGAAAATGTTGAACTTTACACAAAACAAAAAAATCTAAAGCTAAATGAACTGGCTTCCACTTTTCACATACAACGTTACACACACGTCATTACATTAAATTAATGTTAAGCCTCTATGCAAACTATTAACGCAGGCTAACGTTTCCTCTCCTAAAACATGCCCAGACATGCATGACGATGAAAAATGCAGTCGCTGGGCGCCCTTTTGAGGTTGTAAAATTAACGTTACCAGAAAACGTTTACAGAATAAACTTTCCACTTCAAGTTAAAAAAATATGAAGCTAAATAACGTTACGCTGGCTTCCACTTTTCACATACAACGTTGTCACAACGTAATAGCATGAAATTAACGTTGATGTAAAACCTCTATGCAAATCAGTAAAGTTAAGTTACCTCTCCCAAAACATGCCCAGACATGCATAACGATGAAAAATGCAGGCGTAACATGTGTATAGCAATGTATGTACTCACCAAATTAGCGCGGCCAAAGAGAACATCAATATAATGGCGGTCAGAGCAGTCAGCACAGTTGAGAAAGTTAGCTTATCAGGTTGAGAAAAGTGCTGCAACAGCACATTTCTCCTCAAATATCTTTACTAGCAGTCCCACAGCAAAATTTACGAACGCCGAGGGGCACTGTTCTTCTGCGGCTGGGGCGGGAGCTGCCAGGCAGGGTAGAGGAAGTGGCTGCCGGGCCGGTGTCTCAGGCCCGCTGCTCCTCTCTTCTGGCCAGAGCTTGGGCCTCACACCTTGCAGCACGGTCCTCTGCCTCCTTGATGACGTTGGACATCTCCTGAGCCGTCAGTATCCTGGCCTTGGTGGTGTTTCTCCTGACCTTTCCGGGTTACAATTGTAGTTTATTTAGGCCATGTCTACTGTTATCCGGCCTGATGCAGGGGATGGGTGAGGTAGGGATTGGGAGGAAGAGGGGCAGGTGGAGGTGGGTTTTGGGGATAGGGGGTGGTCGACCCTGGGGCTGGGGGGTCAGGACAGGGGCAACTGGGGATAGGGGATGTTGATAGGGGTGATTAACATCAGGCACAGTCTAGGAAGATGGGGTTGGCGGAGATGGTGAGAAGGAGATCCCATGTCGCGGGCCTGACCCGTGACCAGTCAATGGCCATTGGATCCAGAGGGTAGAGGCCACACCTCCTGAACCCAGCCACCACCATTCTCCAATCTTTCACCCTCTGGTAGGAGTCTCTTAGGACCCTTGAAAACTGGCTCACTGCCGACAGATCTCCTGCAACACCAGAGAAATCTGCCTGCAAGGGTCCGAAGATACTCACATCCAGATGTTGAAGGATGTGAGATGTATGGGGTGGCAGGCACAAGAGGATGACCCCCTTCCTGTGTGCCGCCCGGACCAGCTCTGGATCCAGGTGAGACTGATGTCCATCCATGACGAGCAGCAGCAGGTGCTCCTGCGAGGTAAACGTCAGGAAGTTCACAAACCACCAAGTGGACAAACCACTTCCTAAACAGCTCACTGTCTGTGTACCCTGCTGGCGATTTCAAGGACGGTGATGTGGTCCCTGGTTCCCTGGGCCTGCCTATAAGCATGTTTGGTGCCCCAGGGCACGATGACCTGTCTTCTGGCCGAGCCCAGCTGAAACCATGTCTCGTTGCAGTTGTATATTTGACGGGGTTTCTCCCTCAGCCCATGCTCCTCCAGGGTGGTGGTGAGGAGCCTGAAGTACTCCTCGATGGCCCCCCTCTTGGCACAGAATGCCCTCCCACGGTCAATTATGTCTGGGGTCCGGGCAATAAGGCGATGGTAGTGCTGCTCCCTGAAGTTGATTCACCACCTCTGGTCAAGCACGGTCTTCGGTGCGTCCTGGTGGCGGAGGTTGTATATGGCCAGAGCGTGGGCCAGGACCTGAGGCTTCGTCAGTGGAAACCCTTGACTGGCAGAATACAAACAGTACTCTATCAGGGAGTTCTCATCTTCAGGGGTGAGGAGAGTCCTCTGACAATGGACACAGTCAGAGGCCACCCTTCCACTGAATCAGTCACTCAGGCTGGACGTCGGGACCCCAAACTGTTGGGCTGCCTGCCGTATAGTGAGCCTGCCTGCTTCCACCTCCTGACATGCCTGTTCCATGGCCTCCTGGGTCCACTTCCTCGTCTTCCTCTCCCTCTTCCTGATCTGCCGGATGTTGGGCATCTGCAATGCACATTCATTTTTTGCACAGTCAGATATAAAATTCAAAATTTGGTTTAAAGGCACATTTCATGTCTGGAATAAGATTGATGAATTCTATAAACTGCCACATTACCATGTGTAGACATGCATATTTACCACAGGCATAGACGAATATATTTACCTTAGCCACAGCAGCATTACAATTTCTACATCCATCTTTTCTTTTTGACATCTTGATGCTCCTGTAAAGGAAATTAAAAACTCTCTCCCACACAGACCCACGTTACCTACCTTCACTTACTTTAACTTTCTTTTCTGCTTTTTACTGTCTCTTTCCTTCTTGCTGTCTCTGTACTGCTTCTTCCTCACTTTTTTGTTTCTTGCTCTTTCCTTCTTCTTCGAGGCAAAAACATTAGATTTTCGTTAACCATATATATATATATATATATATAATCTAGCAGTATATTATATTGGAGATTAATCTATAACCAATATTTCCAATCACAAGAGCCATAAGTGGCTTTCAACACATGTACAGATACAGTCTCTCTCTCTCTCTCTCTCTCTCTCTCTCTCTCTCTCTCTCACACACACACACACATTATTTGCATTATTTATTGGATAATTATGCATAAATATACTTGAGACTGGTTAATGAACAAGAAAAAAACTTTTATTTAATTTATGTCTGCTGTCATGTTTCAGAGCTAAACACACAAAACAACCTGCCTTCGCTAAAGGTCTGGGTATCATTGGATAATCCGTTATTTCTTTTTGAATTCAAAAACGAAAAAACAATTTTTTATTTTTTGGTTTCTGAGTCAAAAAACGAAAAACGGATCCAAACCGGTCTGGGTATCATCGGATAATCCGTTATTCCTTTTGAATTCAAGAACGAAAAAATGTTTTTTTATTTTTTGGTTTCTGAATCAAAAGACGAGAAACGGATCCGATCTGGGCCGTTTTTTCGTTTTTGCGAATTCCTTTCATCATTATTCATTTTTAATTGAGGAACGGAAGTCACGTGGGTTTTTCGTTTTTTCGTTTTAAACCAAAAACGAAAAATTAAATCACGTGGGTCTGGGTATCATCGGATAATCCGTTATTCCTTTTGAATTCAAGAACAAAAAAACATTTTTTTATTTTTTCGTTTAAAACCAAAAACAAAAAAAAGGCTGTTTTCTTTTTTTTGGTTTCTGAATCCAAAAACGAAAAACGATGAATAATGATAAAAGGAATTTGCAAAAACAAAAAACGGCCTGGTTTGGATCCGTTTTTCGTATTTTGATTCAGAAACCAAAAACGAGAAAACAGCCATTTTCTCATTTTTGGTTTAAAACGAAAAAATAAAAAAACATTTTTTCGTTCTCAAATTCAAAAGGAATAACGGATTATCCAGACCCACGTGGTGCTTTGTTTGTTTTTTATTTCCAAAGGAAAAATGAAAAAAACAAATTAAAAAAACGATCTAATTTTAGTTTCTTCAAGTTTCTTTCTGTTATTTTCTGTTTTGAATCAAAGAGCGGAGAACGGCAGCCACGTGACCCGGAAGTGAAGGCAAACATGTCAAAATAAAAGCCAAGAAGATAGTTTGGTCATTCTATAAATGTGTAACATTATTTAAGCACAGGACCGAGGTAACAGTAGAAGATAAATAGGCTAAATAAATACATACTGTACCTAAACAAGCCTAATTAATTATATGTCCTAGACACATGCATTGTAACAAAATCATGGAAATTCTCAATAATTAGGCCAGTGCTAAAAAAGCCAGGCGCAAGTAAGCCAAATGATCTTCGGCCTATCGCAATAACCTCCATATTGTGTAAAACCATGGAACGAGTTCTTGCCAGCCACCTGACCAGCACAGTGGCGACAAACTTAGATCTGCTCCAGTTCGCTTAAATAAGAGCGACAGAGGCCCAGACGACGCTGTGCTGACTCAGCTTAACACAGTCACTAAACACCTTATGCATCCTAAAGATTATGCCAGAGCTTTATTCGTGGATTTTAGCTCAGCTTTTAACTCATTGAAGACGCATATTCTCCTGAAAAGGCTCCTTGATCTCAACATCAACACAGGGTTAGTTGTGTGGATCAGAGGGTCAGTGTCAGGGAGAACATGTCAGACGCGCTGCCCACAAGGCTGTGTTCTTTCCCCTGTGCTATCCTCTCTTTTTACTAATGAATTTATGATCAGTGAGAAACATTTTAGACTGTTTAAGTATGCAGATGACATGGCCTTAGTTGGCCTTTTACAGGAAACAGGCCCACTAGGTGAAGCTGCCTATCTGGCCCACACTACAGCCCTTCAGACATGGTGTCACACTAGCCAGCTAGAAATCAATGTGGCCGAGACGAAAGAACGAATCATGTGCTGCACAAAACAACTTCTGATCACAGAGCCAGTTTCACTTGATGGCCAACATGTTGAAACTGTGGAACACTTGAAATACCTCGGTACAGTCCTGGACACCCAGGTGAGCTTCTCTGGAAATACAGAGCA
>CAKAOH010004830.1:0-18703 GCA_916701665.1 Sebastiscus tertius | reverse complement strand
GAGGTGGGAATCAGAATCAATGGTGAGCTTGTGTGTGTGCATAAGAGAAAGTGAGTGGAAGAGGGAGGAATGGGAAGCGGTAGAAAGTGAGAGAAAACGCTGTAAAAAAAAGACAGAAAGAAAAACAGCAAGGTGAGATAGAGAGGAAGGAGGGAGCGAAACAGAGAGAAGGAGGAGATGGATTGTGAGGGCAGAAAACAGCCTCTCCGTTCAGCACCACGGACAGCGACCAGGCAGACTCACTCTCTCACCCACTGCTCACTTTTCATGTTTTCATTCACTTCAGAAACCTTTCACAAAACTCAGTTGGGCTCCGAGCGGTCAGTCAGGCATGAATGTCTACATGATGCAAAGAAAGCAAGCAGCAACCCTCTCCTCTAAGCTTCAGCTGCTTTGTTATTAATTCACACCCACCTCCCCAAAACGCTTCCCCCACCTAGAGCTCCATGATTACTCTGATAAATTAGCTTGAAATAAATAATTAAGGTACTCAGATTTTTCAGAAATGTCACAAACATGTTTAATTGAAGAAACATACAAATCTACACGACACATACCAGTCAACATGGCTTACATCCAGGCATGCAAGTCACCACAATAGTATAAACAGGAAGGTGATCCAGGCACGCCGAAATCTTAGAAAAAGTGAACAAGATAGGACATATTAAAAAGCTTTTAAAAGTCAACATGTTTAACATACTGTAGGTCTTCCTCAGGGGATTTACAGCTGATTAGACTGTCTTCAGGCTATTAAATAGGTGTCATCAGTCACTATAAGCCCCATAGATGTAGGTCAATAGGGACCTACTAAACTCACTAGTAAGTTTTATCATCTACTCATATGGTAGATGACCGAAAGAAGGTATAATAGAAGAAAACAGTGACCTCTAGAGACCGTAGTAGTTATGAAAGGAGCAGAAGTGGCCAGAGTTTGCATCCCATGTGGAACCAACAATGTGTAGTTGGCTTTGTGCTCGTAGTTATTTTAACCCAAAACACGGTGTTTTTCCCTAAACTTAACAAAGTGTTTTTTGTTGCCTAAACCTAAAGAAGTTGTAGTTTTGTTACCTAACTTAAAGAAGTTGTATTTTGTTGCCTAAACCTAAAGTTGTAGTTTTGTTGTCTAAATCTAACGAAGTTGTAGTTTGTTGCCTCATAAAAAAATATTTTTCTTTGTGTTCAAAACGTAAGGTGTTGCTTTTAAATTTCACTTTCACAACATAGTAGGCGTAGTAGGCCCTTGATAACCCACATCTATGGTGGTTATAGCGACTGATAATGCCTGTTTAATGGCCTGATAACAGTCAAATAGGGTAGTATTTAACTAACAGACAAAACAGGTGAGGCCTCACCTATATAGTAGAAGCAACCAATGGGAGGCAATCACATGACCCGCATAATAACATGACAGGTGAAACTAATTGAAAATGATGAAAACAACAAAAAACATGATATAAGAAAAAAGTTTTTTATATACCTCATAAAAGGAAGGTTTTAACAAAGGCTGTAAGAAAAACACAGAAAAAATATACATATATATTTTAGCCAACGTGTTGTATGTATATCCTCAATGAGACCAGGATACTTTATGTATCCAGTCGATGGATCCAAAAAGCTTCCCTCTGGTTTAGTTTCTGTATCCTGTCTGTCTCCCCCCCCCGACCAACGGTTTAATGTGTTCAATGCCCTCGGTGAACAATAAGGAACCATTAGCATTGCACTCACTAAAGTGTCTAGCCATGATGGGGTAATCGGGATTACCCCATCTAGACACTTTAGTGGGTGTAAAGCTAATGAAGTGTCTAGCCATGATGTTGTAAACGGGATTCCTAATTCTAATTCTATGCTGGGCGAGGAGGCGACCCCTCCGGCGTCTTTGAGTACGGCCTATGTAGAAAAAGCCCTCCTCACATGGACAGAGACAGGCGGTCTGTGGTAAAAGTAGTTGAAACAGAAGTCTTGTTGGATAAATCGTCCTCAAGAGGTGCAGACAACCAATGATAAGAACTAAGACACTCCGTCTTCAGGTGAAAAAATATATGTTCATTTTATTTTCCCAATATCATATCCCAATTTGTCAGGTCGCAGACTATTGCATAATGTTAAGTAGCAGTAAAAATGTTGATCTATAAAAAGAAAATACTTTAGTGTGAAGAAAAAAATATTTAGTGCTTCAGTCAGTAGCTATAGAAAGGCACTGCAAATGTGATAATGCAGTTGCGAAATGAATTTTCGGGATGTTTTGGAGGTGCTAACACCGGCCGCTCTCGCCTCAGCTCCAGCACCGACACCGCACCGAGCTGCACTGTGATTATTTCTCTAACGGGACTTTTCTCTGGTTTTCTCTTGGATTGATAGTTGTGCTCCCCGTCGTCCGGACCTGTTAGAGGCCAGCATACTTTTAAAACGGCATCGGCTGCTTTCTGTTAATTTATCTCCAGCAGGAGACGGCAAAGAAGAGAGCGAGAGAGAGAGAGCGAGAGAGACAGAGAGAGAGAAAGAGAGAGAGACAGTGTTGTGTTAATTCTGCCGGTAGGATTTTGTGTAAAGACCTTATGTGTGTGACAACAGCGAGCACGAAGCCACCAGCATCACTACAGCTTCTAAGGTACTCAGTTGTCTGTTGTGCTCATACACTGCAGCTGGCGCACCGCGGCATGCAACGTACTAATCTTGTCAGTTAACAGTTAATAATCTGTTAACGAGGGTCGGTTATCAGTTAGAAAAAACAATTAGCATCTCTACTTCTAACTGAACAGGACATGACACTCCTGTAGCGTCTGGATGCTGAACATCATCTTCTGAACCTCCAGCATCATAAGATCACTATCTGAAATATTGACTTCCCCTCGGCTTCGCGCATCGCTTGGCCCAGCAGCCTCATCATCACTGCTGTTGTTGCCTATGGAGCAAATGTTTTCCTGACTAGAGCTCGTTGAGCTTTGAGGCAGTGGGAATAAAGCTCAACAGCAAACACTGGCAGCAGTTACTTATTGGATGGAAAAAGATTATTCTAGTCCTCTCTCGTACTTCTCTGTGTGACCTGGGTCATTTTGGTTCATTTATTCCCCTTCTATTGCAGCAACGGCTGCCAAAATAGCCTGTAATCAAGCTAATACGATAAAGAAAATGTCTTTCTATTCTTCTCATTTTAAGCCTTTTCTGCTGGCAGTTACGGACTTCTGCCTAATGGCAAAACCATCACTGAAAATGACTGTAATTAAGATCTTCTATTTGTCAAAGACCTAACATCCACTTTGAGGCCTTCAGTCCTTTATCCTTACTCAAAGTCACTGTCTGTCTGTGCTCAACACGTGACTCTAAAGCCGGTTGTGTCCGATCGAACACTTGAAAAGCTTCAACTCCAAAAAAAGAAAGTTAAAATGTATTGTCCCTTGGTACAAACCCATCTATATTACATCTCTGTAGAGATGTTGGCAGATCTGTTGGCACCAATAACCCAACAGCTAATTCAACAGGTGAGTTTTTTTTTTTGTCTTCAAAACCAATTTTCTCTGTTTGGTGACTGTAACTGCCAACTTCTTGGCATTTCAACACTCTGCGTCTTCTTCCTTGCCAACTTGAATTTTAAGCCGCTCAGCAATGACGGGCGAGTGAGTTATGAGCAAACACAGGCAGTCGAAACATATTACACTCCACAGCCAGTAAAGCAAATGACACATCTGGGGATTGTGCCAGGGATCTGGCTATTGCTGTATTTCCTATATACTGTTTGCCAATAGATGTTGATGGAAGGGAGATGGACTACTCATTGCAAATTGATACGGGGATTTAATCAACTTCTGTCAAGACAAAAGTGGATACTAGGCTTTTTATTGTGCAGTATCTACACAATCACGTGTCTAATAAACACGTATGACACATCACGGGAAGCCCAGCAATTGTGGTCAGTTAAAACCCACTGTGATCGTTGTGGAACCATCTAATAAGTGTTAGATTGGAAGTCGCAAAATTAGCATTCGGCAAATCCCTTCAACTCAGAGTGAACCACAAATCATCCCCGAATCAATGCTGCATACAACACAAGTTAAATATGAATGCTTTGATCTGATATCACACAAAAAAAGCATCTATATCTAATAAAGATGGTCGGACTAAACTTACTTGTGGTTTCGAGCATATTAGATTACATCATGCTTTACATTTTGCACAAATCCTCTAGAGGTTGAGGTTCCTTTTTTTCGAAATGGTAAATAAAAGCAACCCTTTGCCCTTTCAAAACTGCAGCCAGCCAAAAAAATGCCTCTTACATCTCTGACTTTTGCCTTTCAAATGTATTTATCCATCTGGAACTTCAATTCATGGTTGACTTGTTTCTTATAAGAAACACGGGGCAACAAACTGCATGATGAACCCCCAGCATACAGTAGTACTAGCACACTCAGGCACACTCAGGTCTCTGCCCTTCTTTATCTCACACATGGCCACTAACATAAACACACAGAGAAGCATAGCGGAGGTGACAGCACGGTTTATCAAAATCTTATTGGATTTCACCTTGTCCCTTTCCACCGCAAACAGAACAAGGAAGGTCAAGCAGCCTCCAAGACGCTGGTGAGCAATCCCACCCAGGAGGCAGAGCGGTCATTGTGCACCACTGTCACGTCCCTGCTGTCCGCTCAATGACCACCACTCTTTTTTTTTCACGTCAGGTCCTCATGCATGCCAGTGATGGGCCACAGGGAATAGAAGAGGGTAGACCTCTGAAATATGGCGAGCAGCATGACACGGTAGAACACACCCTGATTGATTCCTATTCTAAGCATTCTGCACACATGCTTGTCCACGGCAAACTCACAAGTGGAGGAAAAGCAGAATAAGCTAAAAACAAGCGGTGGCTACGGCTGTGAAGGTGCACATGCACAAAGACGATGTCGCAAAACATCTCAGTGCTACTAGAATAATGCTATAGAAGCTCTATAGTTGAAGACACCAACGTCATTTTTAGTCGACATGGAAGCTGCAGTATCAGACGCTAGGAGCATTTAACATTTTCAGTAGGGCTGTCAGAGTTAACAACGCGTTGTTTCAACGCCACTCATTTCTTTAACGCATTAACTTGTGATTTTTAGACTGTAGCAGTAACTCTCCTGACGGTGAACCGGAGACAGTGAACGCAGCATCGTGGCTGCTACTCTCCTGACGGTGAACTGGGGACTCAGTTGTCTGTTGTGCTCATACACTGCTGCTGGCGCAACGCTGCATGCGAGGCACAACTTTTGTCAGTTAACGGTTAATAATCGGTTAACGAGGGTCAGTAATCGGTTAAGAACATTTTTCAAAATTAGCATCCCAAATTTAGACCAAGATATATTCAAGCTTAAATTGATAAGCTCCATATTAATAAAAAGTTGATATTCAAAAACTAAAAGAAAGACGCATAAAACACAATGACAAAAAACATGACATGAAAGCCTACATGCCTACATTACTTTCACGATTCCACGATAAAATTGTAAATCCAGTAATTTATGGAGACGATTTGATGATCTGAAAAGCTGGCCATCACTTAACTTTGCTCTGCACGCACACGTACATCCAGTCACGACCCGTCAAGTGCCAATCACACGTAAAGAGAGACCCCCAGAGGAGACGTCTTCATCAAAGTGAGGACACGCTGCAGTTTGTCCTCCACTAGGTCACCCTGCTCCACTCTGTCAGTCTGAGACTTCAGCTAGACGAGGCTTTTATCACTGAGGCCACTTCAAAACGTCACCTTGACGCAACCAAGCGCTTACTGAATGTGAGCTTTTACAAGAGTCGCCTGTTGTTGATAAGTGACTCTAAAGCCTCTTTCCCACTGGACAAAAACAAACTCAGCATAATCAGCATTCATTCATTCCTGGGACAAATGACTCTGCAGCAGTCGCAGGTATTTATGGGCTCCGGCTCCGATCGGCAGTGATGGAAACATGACACCCGGGTGGACACGCTCATTTTTGCCCCTTTTCCAGCGCAATGCTTTGTGACGTTGAAACGAATATATAATAAATAAATTCAACAGTGATTTGGACAATTATTATAATTTATTAACATAATAAACACATAATTAATATGCTCTCCTCACAGCCACCAGACTCCACTCAGACAACAGTCATGTTACCTCACTGATCATCAAAACACACTTCATTCAGACTCGACAGAAACAAAAAACGCCTAGTCTTTCCACTGTTCAAACAATCACCAACTGTGGTTTGGCTGAAATAAACTCTCAAGTCACAGAGTTAGATTTGAAAAGAAACAGCCATTATATACGCTCCTCAAAGCTACCAGATTCCATTCACAGAAACAGCAATTGTACCTCGCTGATCATCGTGAAATACAATTCATTCAAACTCGACAGAAACAAAACTGATTAAAACCGTCTATGTTAGTCTTTCCACTGTTCAAACAATCACCAGCTCTGGATTGAGACATGGAAACAGCGACTGAATATGTAACAGATGTAAAAAAGAAGTAGCACTGTAACATTTTGACTGTTTACTAACCCTGTTTTCCATCGTGACACACCAAAACCAAAAAAACAGAAAGGCATATTCGTCTACTGGCAACGGAGAAGGAGTCTAGGAGTTAAAGAAAAATGGTATGTTGTTTGTGTGGAGAAACTGTTAAGCTAAAATTCATTACAAAAAACTGAACACCAGCCTGTAAAAGTGAGTGGATTTCTTACCTAGCAGGGTGCAGCACATGCCATGTTGACAGATGTTGGATGTTGTTCGCCTGATGGGCCTTTGAACAGCCTCAGCGGGGGGGGGTCTTCGCAGATGAGCCTGTCCCTCCTCCATTTCAGCTCACTCGTGGTTTCTGCATCAGTCGGAGTGACCTTGATGTCGGAGTGAAGCGTCCTCAGCAAATGGGCCTTTTCATGTCACAACAAAAGGAAAAGAAACTTGAATGAGGTCACACAGACATGGGTCAAAGACTGCACATGAGTGGGGCTTTATAGCGACAGGTAAAGTTACTTCCTCATAGCGTGACCTTTCAGGCGTTTAACATATCACCCCAGGGCTACTTAGTGATTCCAAACTGCACTGAGAACTTTTTTGCAGTACAAATGAGATTCACTTCATGAGAAGTGATCAGTCAAAAAATACACTTTAACCAATAGAGTTTTGACTGAAAATCAATAACTACCAAGAAGACAATTTAAGCCCTCCAAAAACGCTTATGTACACACATCTGTGCTTTAAAGGTCATCCTCGGATACTGCACGCAAACCACAGTGGAGAGGCCCAGGCAGTATGCACTATTCCTGGCACAGAGAAGCAACACAGATATTTAGTCTTACACATCTCTTGTAATGGTTCAGGAGTTGGAGTATGAAAGCCATCTAAAGCGACATGAAATGATGGTGGAGAGTAGTTTCAGTACTCATCCTGACTTCTTTTTTCTCTGTTTTGTTTTAGCTGTGTAAGACAGAAGGCAGCGAGAGATGAGAGCAGAGAACGAATCAGAGAGAATGAGATCATTTAGACGGATTGAGTACTACATTCCTTAAAAAATAGCTTTGATTTATTTTGAATTGGTACATGTGTAAAATGTTCTCTGATCTTAAACTTCTTCATATGATTGAAGTGCAGTGTTTAAGTAAGTCCCCAGTAAACCAGTGTCGATTGTGTGTTTGAAACGGTTAACCCGTCTTTACCGACTCGGCTTCACGACCAAGGTCGAGAGGTGGGTCAGACCAGGGTCGATTTCAATGTGAACGGAACGCACCAGGGTCGCTAACAACCGGGGCGGGACTAATCTATTTGGTTGCAAATGGGGGCGCACAGTCAGGACGCAACTGTTACAGGTCGCCGCAGCTCAAAGAAACGGTGCAACGGCAGCAGGAATGTTTTTAGATACATTGGAGGTAAACAACGGACGAGAACATCACTAATATGTGGTACCTTCAACTGTGCAATACTGACTTAACAGTACAATAATGTAGTGCATTAATTCAGTGTGCAATAAACTGGCATCAACACTGCATTTATTTATACAGTACATTTAATATTTGTATTTATTTATAATATTTGTGCATTTTGACACACTTAATGATCAATCCTATTTTTTCAGCATTATTATTTGAAATATTGTTATACACATTTCTTATTTATATTTCCTTATAATTTCTTTCTATATTTCTATTCTAGATTGGGAGCAACATGTAACTCAGTTTCATATCAATCAATAATGTATTTCTGATTCTGATATTTATTTATAGTTTCCTTGCCGGAGAGAGGGAAGTTCATCCCCGAAGTGGCCGCTGTATTTATACCCTCCACCTTAAAGGAGGGTGCTTCATTGAGCTGTGAGTGTGACTACAAACAGAGTTCACTCCACCACGGAGTGAGAGGCTGTAGGGGTGCAGCAGATTGGGATTGGGCCTTTGAGGTGGGGGAGCTGCTGGACGTCCACGGTGAGGAAGACATTAAGCGGTAGATGAGCAGGACGGTGAAGGACAACATAGTGTATACGAACATAACATGGCTCCTGAATGAGAGAGGCATCACCCGTACACAGAAACAGAAACACATCGTGCAGGCAAGCCAAACACCTCAGGCAAACAGCCAGCTGTGAGCACATCTGTTTTTAAACCATGTTTGAACATTTGTAACGTTGCCTTTTTTAACTTTTTAATTTTTCAAATAAACCTGCAAAAAGATATCTGTCGCCTCACCTGTTCCATCTGTTATAAAGTACCTAACCCAGCTCATTCAATTATCGAGCAATTATCAAACTGCATGATATTTAAACTCATTTTATTACATTTGGACAAACTGTTACATTATCCAACAGTTGCTACACACCCAGCTGGAAAACTTTAGTAGGTCGACTATATGGAGCAAATCTTTGCCGGGATGGTGGAGTGAATGAAATATACATTTCAGTCTCCATGTTTCTGTAATCCTTTTTCTAAATATAGCCTATATTATCACATTAGATAGCACAAAGTAGTCTGGTATATGATAAATGGGTACTGTAGCTAGACAGAGGAGAAAGAGGTTTATGAGTGTTGATTGATAGATGCTGTAAATCTGTACGTTGTCTGTATATTTTTCAAAACATGCATTATTCTGTGGCATTTTTGCACACATTGAAGATGCCACTATCATTCCTTTTCTGTATTAAGACGTGTAAACCCCCCGCCCATTTCCAGCACCTGATCTTATTGGTATGCATTGCTCCCGGGTTGTGACCCAGGTCGTATCTGAATTGTCCGGGCAAGTGATTAACCCAGGTTGACTGTCTTGGTTTGAATTGACAAAAGAAAGGTTGAACATGGGTTAAATAACCCTGGTCCAACCCTGGTCATTGGTGTGAAAGAGGTAAAAGAAATATTCCAATGAAATACTCCAAAACGGCTGAAATGTCCCTTTCAAGTATGATTTCCCATATTATACTTATTGATTATATAAGACTTTGAAATGCTTCGACCAGAACCTCCCTTCATGCCCTTAGCTGTAATATATTTCTTATTTTTCATCATCATGCCCTCCGTCTCTCCCCATCATCACATCCCCTACATCTCTCATCTCTAATCCTCTCATCAACATGCAGACTGAGGGAGAAATTATAGTTCTGTTGAAAAGACACACTGACATACGCAGATCTAGAGAGACAGCAGAAGAGGATTTTGTTTTTTAAAAGCACCACAGTGATGACAAGACATTACATGAAAGCAAACAAACAAAATCATTAATTTGTGCAAGTAAAACCAAAAAGGAAACACGACTCAAACAAACTTTTCTATGTGATGATGAAGTCTGATTTTGATGTTAAAGCACACAGACATGTCAAGTATTTGCATGACAAGTGTGTGTGCATGTAAGCTTTTTGGGCACCAGAGACAGACAGGAGGGATATGTTCACCTTTGTATAGTTTCACAGTATCTGCATCAAAATGTTAGCAAGTCTATAACATGTTCACATTACTAACAGAAATACTGATGTGCAAGGACTGCTCTAACAAGTCCTACACTGCCTTATTTAAGCACTGAGTTCTTGGCCCTGTAGCATGATAAACTTAGCTAATAAACTGCAAACGTTTGCATAAAAAAAAAAAAAAAAAAAATAGTAGCACTACTGCTCATGCAGTGAGCTGGCTCCAGACTAAAACAACACTATACCTTGAAGTTAACGTCAAAGCTGTGCCAGTAAAGTGACTTCTAAACTGTAAAGTAGTGGGTTAATCCTGCTGTGCACATTACAGCATACGTATGTAAAGTAGTTGGCTACCCTGATAACATTTCAAGATAAGAAACATCGCATTCATTTCACTGTTTTACCCTGTTTTCTTGTTGAAGTGACGCCAGGTAGCTCACTAACAATCTGAAGCATCTTCCTGCACACATGTAGGTGGAAGTACCCGGATGCTCCGCCGCTTGGACTCGTCTAGTTAAGGAGACACTGAACAGGGCTGCGTTCAATACTGTTTCCTACCTGAACCTGAACCTGAACTAACCAGAACCACCGAGAGGGGGCGCTACCGTACCTGTACATGTATGTATGATATTTTAACTTGATAAACTGCTGCTGCAACCTGACCCCTCCACAAAGAGGACGTTAAAACCCTCTGAGACCCACGATAGACCCGTTATAGTCTTTTTTAGGGAGGTCCAGGGGGTCTTTAGGGGAGATAGCAGGTCAACAGTAGATGTCACATAGAAGTGGTGTTCATCATCTGAAAGCTGGGAAGCTGAAGATTAATTTGAGATGCAGCTCAGTACCGTGTGTCAAGTTGTTCTCGTCATAAATCAGAAATTAACATCAATTCATTATTTAAATTTAATTGTGAAAGTGTGCAAGGGTTTAGAACATTATGGTCGAAGTATATGATGGTCATCTCCATGCTCTATTACGTCTCATAAAGCATTTTTGGGGTTGATAGCATTTGTTACACAGATTTGGTGCTAAATTTAACAATTTTTTTACCACTCCAGAATTGATAAAAATGATCAATAATCCCTCCAAAATATCACATTAAGACACAAGACCTTGAGGAACACCATCGAAAAAGCCATGCTGTGATTGATGGTATCAAAAACTTTTGACATTTGGAGATTTCTGCAAGAATTGCATTTTTTCGGCAATTGGATGGCGAGTACTTCTGTTGTGTAAACTGCTCAGAAACCCCCTTATTGTCAATCTAGCTAGGAAAATATTGAAAAAATCAAATACTACTATTATGTTTTGTGATACTGTATCAATTCTCAAAAACACTGTATCAATTTTTAATTAATAGTTTACATGCAAAGATTAACTCAGTCAATACTTTATTTAATTTGCAAAGACATGCATCCTCTCAAAGTAGTGCTATGATGTTGGATGTTACAGGGACTGTGATAAATGCAAATGCAGATCCCACTGTTCCGATTGCATAAAAGAGGTTTAAAAACATTTTTTTGCATATGACGGTGTGATGCATACAGTTTTCCTAAAATTATATAAAATAAATTGCAATATATTGCCTTACTTACAGTATCGCAATTCATCACAATATATTGAATCATAACCCCTGTATCATGATATGAATCGTATCGTATAATACACTGCTCTAGATTTAATGCTGTGATTTATTGCAAGAACAGACATCTTGCTTTGGTATGTTGTAGAAACACCAGTGAAACCACTGGATCTCTCATTTTTAGTCACATTTAATTGTATAAATAACTAGTATTTATTTTTATGAGTGATATATGTTTCCCTGATTTGTGTGCCTTGGGTGTTGTCTGTGTTTTTTTTTCCTTCAACTATTTATGCTTTTTTGTTTGCTTGTCTCTATTCTTGATCTGTTTTGCTTTTAGTTCCTAGTGTTGTCTGTTTGTGTTGATATATATCAGAAATGAGGCATGACACACATCCCACAGAAATCTGTACCACTGACATGCACATGCTTCCTAATAAAAATATTTGAAACAGAGTTATATATGAGTTTTCATAAAGCCTTACAAAGTTGGTGTTTGGTATTATGGATGATTCTTAAAGCATCTGTTGACAGTCGTATCATTAGTTTTCATTACTTTGATTTCCGATGGCTCTTGTTGTGTTTAACGCCGTCTGATTCAATACCTAATCATCAGCCTTGATTTAGCATTTATTAGACAAGCTACATGTTTGTAAAACACTTAAAATATTCATGTCTGAAGCCGAGTGCTATCATCAATGAATATATATCCACATAAAAACATCAACTTTGATTGACACTGTAGGAGACTCCACCAGAAAACTGACTCTTTACTGCACCTCACTTTGACTTCTCTTACTAGTCTCTATCATAAAGAGGCAAAGCTTGAAACTCCGACCTCGTTCCTTCTCTGTGGACCAATCTCTCTCTCTCTCTCTGTCTCTCTCTCTCTCTGTCTCTCTCTCTCTCTCTATCTCTCTCTTTTCTCGTTCTCCCTCTCTCTCTCTCCTCTGTCTAATGACTCTACAGCGAGACCATTAGGTGGATAATTAAATGTGAGACTCATGCAGCTCCCTGGTACTCTCCAGGCCCTGATGGTACATGTTTGTTTATGTGTTTCTGTTCTTTGTCCATCTGTCTATCTGTGTGTTCCTCCTGAGCCCGGTTGCTCTTTATACAGCAGGGGAGGACTCTGCCGCAGAAGGGACAGCAAGCGCTCAGAGCTGTCCTCCCATAAGAATTAAAAGCATATTCTGCATAATCACCACATGGGGTCCAGCGTAGGTTTGGACCATCTGAAAATTACTAGTCAGTTATACTGATTAAGGGTTTTTAGTAATTTAATGAACACAGGCAGAAAGCGTAAGATTGTCAGCTCAAGAGGAGAACTCTGCAGGGATTAGGTTACTGGAGATCAATCAAAGCACACGGCCAAAGTTTCCATCCAAATGTAGTGAACATTTGAACCAAATATGAAGAAAATTGACAAAATTGAATGTTTCCATCCAGCCATTTTGGTTGTTTTCAAAAATGCCTCAACGGCGCTCAGCTGAGTCATCGTCTTAAACACGCCCCATATTAGATTAACGCTTGTGATTGGCTCGGTATGTCTCAGGCCGCTGGAAATCGGTTCAAAGCGGAGGTTGCCGCAAGCCCAAACTACCTCCAGTGGTATCTGGCCATGTAGTTTTGAGAATTAGAAATTTGAGTGCACTAACCCTTTAAAAGGACTTCACTGTAACATGGCACAACAAACTTCCAAAGACTTCCAGTTTGTAAGTGTTGAGAAAGTCTAACTCATTTCTCCTTCCTTTCTGAATACTGACAGGGTGCTCTTGAGCAAAGCACTAAACGCTCCATCTGCTGCAGTGGAGCAACTTGGATGGAGGATTGTTGTTGTGCTGGCCCAAAGATATGGGGGTGTGAGGCACAAAGGTTCAGATAAAGTACATGTGGGTTGGAAAAATAAGAGGTTTCAAATGGACTGAGAATGCATCACAAATTTATGAGTTTTGAGCTTTGAGATACAAAATGTACAGTATGTGTTTATATGTGTGTGTGTGTGTGTGTGTGTGTGTGTCTGTGTGTGTGTGTGTGTGCTCAAAGATTTCTGTCAGTGATTTGTGGCGGATTCCTCGGGGGGAAACTGTACAGCCATTCAAAGTAAGGCAAGAGGTCTGATGATAAGAGAATGTTTGCTGCCTCAGTTGTTGCTGCTTAGCAGGTTATGATAATGTGATAATGTATCAGCGAGGCAGATAATCATTTCTCTGATGCAGTGATCCCTTTATGTATCCTCACTTATCACTGTTGTTATGTTCTATAGATAGATAGATAGATAGATAGATGGATCAACAAGACACATTAAACACACGGCGATGCTTAAATGGACACTTGTACAACATTTTGCCCACACAGATTCCATGTAGCTCCACAAAGTCTTTCCAACTGCAGACTCATCAACACCTACAGATTTGGCCTACCTGGACACATGCACACGCAATGTGCACATGCACGAACAAACACACACACAGACACTCAAAACACACACGGTTAAATGGTGCTTTGCAGTAATGCTGGCGGGCCAAGTGGTGAGGTCGCTCTGCACTCAGCAGCACTTTTTTACTGACTGTCAGTCAATAGCTAAGCATTTCTGTGTGTATGTGTGTGTGTGTGTGTGTGTGTGTGTATGTGTGTGTCATTGAACATCTGTCACATTATACAGTACACATATGAGTTGACAGCTAAACATGTTTGTGTTGTTGGCCCATGTATTATTCATCATGGAACATGTTGTTTGTATGTGGCTGCGTTAGTTTGCACACATAATGCTTCTCTTCGTCCAATTTGGAGGAGCTGGACCTTCTCCAAGGCCGGCTCCCTGGCTGTGCAGCCCAGATTAGTGGCCCCTGACTGGGCTGCGATGGCAGAGAGAGCTGCCTCATCATTCGGGAGGCTCCAGGGAAGCTGTGGGCCTCTGAGCTCTCCTACTGTAAAAAAGCCTGACATTGTATAAACAGCGAAGTGTCTATCTCTCGATCGGCAAGCCTGAAGATTTATGCTCTTTTGTGCTTGTGATGATACTTTAATGGCCAATTATAATGAGTGCACAGGGCTTTGGCCTGATTTTTGCTGAGACATCTTGACAGTTGACACTGTGCACAAAACAAGGCCACAGAGCCTTGTGTTCACTGTGCTCATCTGTCTGCCTCCCTGCTCTGCTGTAAAGCCACAATTTGGTCCGATAGCCCTGAGCTGAGGCTGAATGCTTGAGAATTTGACTTTTCTAGAAGCCTTCTACAAAAGTCAAGGATCCAGGAGTCATTTCTGGGCAGATAACAAGACACTTTGTCAGACCCTTCAGCGTCACTTTTTCCATCGCACTTAACAAATGCTTTATGTTGTGAAGTAATCAAAAACACTTGTTTAGGATTAGGCAACACAACCACTATAATTAGATTTAGGAAAAATCTGTTTTTACAGTGAAAATGTGACTGGACGTTGTGAACACGGAACAAGAACGAACAGTTGATTGTAACGTGAAAATTATAGTTAAAATAGTGATATTCGACGGTCGGAGCAAGTGACGTAGTATTAATAGCGTGAGAGTCTGTTCAGGCTGGTGGAAGGGTCAAACAAACAACAAGACTTTCAGCCAGGAGACCGCTGTTCGTGTCCCGTGTGAAACTAAAAGTAACGTTGACTTATTTTGTCACGTCAGTCTTTAGTCATGTGACTCATCGGTATCGTTAATTTCGTGAATCGTTAGTCAGTGAAGTTAATGCCAACCTAACTTCCTGTGAATGCAGAAGTTTATTTTGAAAGGACACTATGCATGTAACGAGCGTATATTAACAGGCCGTCCCCGGTACGTCCAAAAGTAACGCAAGAGGGGTACCCCCTTGCATCAGTTTTTGATGCCGAGGGGCACTGACCAATCTGCGGTATTTGACGAGTTGAGAGAGCATGTTGTTTTAGTAAAACCGCGATCTTTTACTAAGCGTAACTAAGTAGTTGTGTTGCCTAAACCTAAGCAAGTAGTTTCCTGTGAAGACAGAAGTTTATGTTTGAAAAGACTGTATATATGTAATGAGCGTAAATTGACAACTGATAACTTCTAGTAAGATTTCATACAAACCATTTTATGAGAATACGTTGATATAGTAGTTTTCATTGTTCGTGGTGGAGTCCACCATTCCCGCACAAGATTCATATAATGCAGCATGTAATCCAGATGTGATCTTACTGATATCAGTCTCACTGGTTACTCTTCACTCTCCTGCAGTCGCGTCAGAGCTGGACTGAATTACTGCTAATACACAAGCATATCCTACTGCTGCTAGTTAACATTAAAAAACATTGAACTGTAGTCTAATAAATATGGGAAATATGTATTTTCCACAATCGTTCATCAAAAATGTGTCTATAAAACAAGATGTGGTCATTTTTTGACCGCAGATCAAATTGAAAGTGTCCTCCAAACAGCACTGAGTGAAGCTGGCCTCATCAATGTGAGATGTTGTTTCCTCTCCCAACACGTCGGTAGCATTTAGCATAAATGATCCCAGAACAGCTGGACCAAGTGTGAGCACGCTGCGGTCATTTTACTTGATTGCACATTAGAGGATTCTGGGCATTGATGTCCGCAAAATTCAAGCAGTCACCTCTCATTACCATTTGGGACCAACAGCATGTGCAGTTTGTCCATGCAGCTCGTGCTCATTTTCATACTGAAAAGGCCAACGCTTCCTTTTGTCTCATTGAGAGACTCTGGTTCAAATGCAATCTGTCAGCTTTATCCAAAACCTGTTGTTTACTTGAGGGAAACAGAGTTGTATATATTAGATGTGCTTCTTTCTACATCCTCATCTGTTTTTAAGAAGTAAAGTAAACTTTCTGGCTGTCTCCCTCTTTCCACACAAATGTTCTCCTCTTATCTCCTCTAACCTTTTACTCTCTTTCTTTCAGCTTCCTCGCCCTCTCTTTCTCTGGTCTCTCAGTGCTGTAAATGAGCCGACAGAGAGCCTGAAGCGAGGGGGACTAAGCTCCAAACACCAATCTGGTCTCAGCTCAAATGTCAGCCACTCTAACACACACACACACACACACACACACACACACAGAAACTTTCTCCTGTCAACCTCCGTTCTTCTACCTTTCTCCTCCCTTCCTCTCTCACCCTCCTCTTCGCTCTCTCTCTCTTGACATTTAACAGTCTGCACTTGTCTGCTATGTAATTTATTGTCATCTCCAGCTATCCAGCTATCTAAAGGGAGGTTAAGGATGGGAGTTAAAATAGACAGGATGGGGTCGGGAACCAGTGGCGTTTGCTGGCGTGTTCATGCAGCTGCTGCAGCGCTCCTGGACGGGTGCTGATTAGTCGTTGTGGGACTGAAGCCAAGACAGCAGTGAGCACGTTGCCTCTGTGTGATGCTGTCACCGTTTGGGACAGACACACTCACAAAAACATCTAAATAATATTAGGTGTTTCTGTACTGATACCAAAATGAGAACCTTTCTTATGTATCCTTTTTTCCTTATTTAACAAAAGAAGCCAGCCACGTTTACAAAAGTTATGAGCAGCTGTACAAGAACTTTGGTGAAATAAAAATGTCTAAAATTTATAATTATAATATTTATAATTTTTGCTTCGTGTAATGTGTTTCTTGGCAGCAACTTTTTTGATGTTATTGTCCCTAAAGAAATATTTAGGTTTATTAAAGAGTAAAGTGTATTTTGGGGCAGCTTTGCTTTTATTAGCATATCTCTTAGGATACACAAAGCATAGTGGAGATGTAAAAACAATACGTGTGAAATATGTCGATGATAGAAGCCAAAGTCACAATGGCATCGTACTAAAATCATATAGTAAAATGCTGCTTTTAATTTTGCAGTTCAAAGGCTTTATGCCACTGTGCCATTATCGTCACATTATGTGTTGAAATGTCCAGCGTAATGTATGAACTATGTGGTCCACATATTCCATTAAAGTGAAAAGAGTCTAATGAAGGCAAAAACGGAGCTAAAAATGTGATGATTGCCGTCCTGTGATGTCCGTAATGGAATGGCTGATGGCTGCTATTTTGCTGTTTAGCTATTATTGTAATTTACTTTTAGCCTGATGGCTAAAATTGTAAAATGCATGTGTGACTATACATGTAAATGCAGCCTTATCCTTTCAGGACCAGCCTTGTATAAAGGTGCAGTGGCGTGGTGGAGCAGGGTGGGTCTCGGGGTGGGCATCGGCGCTGTATAACGGGGGGATGGAGGCCCCGTGGGCAGGCCAACTCCTGTGGATTCGCCATCTGGTGGCCCTGGCAAACAAGGGCAACGGTATGACCCGGACCGTACAGACCGACATACAAAACATGGCTAGCTGTAGAGAGATGAGGTGATGGGTACAGGAGCGAGAGGGATGATAGCAATGAGGCTCACACAGTGACTGAAAATAATGACAAGAGTAAAAGACATGGGCGGATATGATATGGAAGTGAAGGATCATAAGAGTAGAGAATGTGATGATGATTTTGAGGAACTGAGTTTGATTTATCTGGCATGATTAAGGAGAAGAAATGGTTAGTTCCATCCATAGATGTATAAAATATGGACGTAGTCTCCTTGACGTCACCCCAAGGTTTCTGAAGAGCCGTTGTGAAGCTCAAAGTGGGCGGCTCCGACCGACGCCATCTTGCCTAACTAACTCCAGACTTCTGGGAAAGAGGTGGATCGTGGGTGGAGCTGAGCAGGGCCCAAGCAGACAGCCAGCAGCTAGCGACCTGGTACGGCACCCACCTGTCACTCAAAGGGACCACGCCCTCAATTATGCCTACATTTAAGCCTTAATAATAGGGCTGTTAATTGATTAAAATAGTTAACCCTGATTAACTGCAACTTAATCACATTTTTTTATCAGTTAAAGGGAGATTTGTCAAGTATTTAATACTCTTATCAACATGGGCATGGACAAATATGCTGCTTTAAGTAAATGTATGTATATATTTATTATTATAAATCAACTAACAACACAAAACAATAACAGATATTGTCCAGAAACCCTCACAGGTACTGCATTTAGCATAAAACAACATGTTCAAATCATAACACGGCAAACTGCAGCCCAACAGGCAACAACAGCTGTCAGTGTGTCAGTGTGCTGACTTGACTATGACTTGCCCCAAACTGCATGTGATTATCATAAAGTGGGCATGTCTGTAAAGGGGAGACTCGTGGGTACCCAGAGAACCCATTTACATTCACTGATCTGGAGGTCAGAGGTCAAGGGACCCTTTG
>CAKAOH010004825.1:0-15096 GCA_916701665.1 Sebastiscus tertius | reverse complement strand
CAAGTTGGACATCATTGTGAAGGTAAATAAACAGGCTTTCCAACCATGTAAAATACAATGCCAATTAATATTGTGACAACAGAGAAATAATCCATCAAACACAAGTTTCCAAACTTTTTTCCCCCAGTTTATATATTAGGACTGAGAATATTCGCCTCTCTCCCAATTCGATAAGTATTGCGATTCGATATTACAATTTATTGTGATTTTTATTACCGCGATACGATAACGCTCCCTGTCCGTGACAGAGTTAGCTTGCAGCTTTAGCCGTGATGTCTAGCTCTGCGTTTTCTGTCAATGTGTGAAACCCAAAGTGTTTCCATACTTTACTGGTGTGTAGTGTTTACCACTTTAGATTTAAAATGGGAGGGTGTGAGTTGTATCTATGCAGACCCTCCACCATATTCTTCTTCTCACTGCGGTTTGTTTTGGTTGACCGATACGGAATGGATATGACGTCACGTTACTCAGACTACAACAATAAAAGTGGTAACTTCCTCCTACCTCCACATAGACTCAAATGAAGCAAATATATCAATTATGTCATTAAGAAATCTATTTCAAAATCGTAAAAAAACAATCGCGATACACAGGTGAATCAATTTCCCACCCCTAGTATATATGATTCTGAAATGGGCCATCCTGCATAACAATGAGTACTTTTACATTTGGTACTTTGAGTATATTGATGTTTATAGTTTTGTTCTTTTACTTAAAGGACCAGTCCGTATAATTTCGGGGGATTTATCATGAGAAATGGAATATAATATTCATAACTATGTTCATTAGTGTATAATCACCTGATAAGAGTCGTTGTGTTTCCGTTAGCTTAGAATGAGTCCTTCATATCTACATAGGGAGCGGGTCCTCTTCACCAAAGAGTATAGAAGGAAAGAGATGAAACTCTAGTGGGGTTGTTTTTGACAACAGTTGCTGCCGCCATTTTGGACTGAACATGCTTATTATATTATTTGTAATATTTTATTGTTCAACACAGGCCATTTCAGTAGAAGTAGTAGTATATGACAATAGAAGAGAAATAATTTAGCTTTACTTTTTTACGGCTCTTTGTAGGCCGACGTTTTACTGGCGTCCGGTAGTCACTTTCAGTCCAAAATGGCGGTAGCATATCTCTGCTGCTGGGCGCTGATGTTGCAATGGAACAAACTATTGACTTTCACATCTTAGCAATATACATTCCTGTGTACCTCTTTATATGTATTACATAATCCAATGGTTAAAATATCATAGATCAAATTCATGGAGGTTTATTTTTTTAATTTGGGAGAGTCAAAAGTGACCGTAGTTGCAGAAACCCCCGTAAATAGATCAAAACCAGTTCTACATGAGTCCACCTGTTATTGGCTCAGCCTCTGTTGTGTCTTATCCCTGAGTTTAATCACTATCACCCCCTGCTGATCCAGTTTAATGCCTTAACTCTGTGTGATAATCTTCACTTTCAGCTCAGCTCAGATAGAAGAGGCCTGTAATCTTCCGTGTTCCTCAGGTGTTTGTGTTGGGTTTGACAGCCTTGTGTTGTCAGATGGGTTTCTATGGCGACAGGCGTGTTAGGCGTCAGAGACCACAGCACGTGAAAAATGAGGCCACAGGAAAGAGTTCAGATACTTTGGTTCTCTAATGTAAAGATCTACTGTTTTTCTCTGTTAAATAGTACATTATAGTATAAACTGTATATTTAGGTCTAGAATATAGAGTGTAAACTTGTTTGTGAGCTCAGTTTGGTCGGTGTGTGATTAACAGAAGGAACTGAGGAGTTCCTATTCTGTCCAGTTATCAGGAGGATGTCAGTAAAGCACACAGCGTCTCTTGTTTATCACGTCCACTCACTCATCCACTGTTTCCTCATTAAACTGATGTAGACGTGGAGTTTTACGTCATTTTAGCCCTTTATGTTCAGGCAAGAATTGTTGTTGTTTTTTAATCTTTTTTTAATAGTTTGGTAATTTGTTAGGCGAGAGCAACAGCAGCAATTCTGAGTGACTCTTTAATTTATGATTTTATTTAATTTACGACTCAAAAAATAATTTACTTTTACATTTTTTTGAATATCTAATTTACTTTGGTTGTGTCCTTAATAGGTCTGTCGAAGTTAACGCGATAATAACGCGATAATAACACGTTAAGCAAATTAATTTTAACGCCACTAATTTCTTTAACGCAGCTTGTGATTTTCAGGTTGTGGCGGCTCAGTTTGAAAGCTAGAGTGAAGATACTGGTATCATGTGAAACTAGAAAAACCTAATGAATCCATCGGTACCAACCGTGTCATACTAGCTTGTTGAGAAGGAGGTTAAATAACGCTCCAAACTTATCGTACTAGAAAAACGGAGCAGAGGGAAAACTTTAAATTTAGTAATGTAAACAGTTGGTGTGTCCACAGCAGATACACACATGCATTAGTAGAAGTTCACAGAGTCCCTTGAAATGCAGTTTATGGGCTGCTGTGGTAGATTAGCATTTCAGTGCTCAGTTTCTTCTGAGGCTTGAAGTCTGTACAGTTTGGGCAGAATATGAAATGTGGTCCTGAGGCTTTAAAAGAAAGTCACAGACGTCTTGACATACAGGTCTGTTATCAACTGAACACTTGACAGACAAAACAAAAATGATTAAAAATGCAGTTTGTACCATCCTCTGTGCATCCAGGACTGCTAAACAACACATTCATTTCAGATTTAATTTCTTCAGGCATACTAATCATCACAGGCTGCACACGTTTACACGTGAGACTACAGATTTTGTTTACGGTGATATAGAAATTTGTTACATCTGAGTCGACACACAAGCCAACTTAAACATTGTATGAAAGCACCAACACATAAACCAAAAGTCTGTGTGATCCAGGCGTCTGAACAGAAATGTGAGAGTGGAGCAGCAGATATTTCCTTCCTGCACTCATCCTACGAGTTGCTTGTCACATCTGTATCTAGGACATGTTTGGATCTATTTTTGTTTGTATACTGAGACTATTTTTATCTTGTCTTGACTCATCAAACATCTGGAGGAGTTTTGTTTTTCGGCTCAAACAGGAGAGAGTAAAAGGTGGACAGCTACACCTAAAGGAGGATGAATTAATATTCTGAACACGTGAAGACTCTCTGGAAACAAGAATAGCTGTTGGTCACACTGACTGTTTAATTCATTTAAGCACTTCCTAAAATGGTGTTTCAAGCTTTTAACTTGTAATAATATCAATTATAATAATACATCAGATTTATATAGTGCTTCTCAAAGTTGCTACGCTTTTTATACTGTAGAATAAAGAATAAGAAACCTTCTGTTTGAGCTAAATTGTGTCATTCTGTCTAATTTATGGCTGATAGTAGAGCTGTACATCGAATAGTTGGAATTTTCATTCATCACGTTGAAATTCAAATTCTAAATCAACATTTGAATGCATTTTTTACACGTCTCTTCATTGTGTTTAAAGCTGGTATATGTGCCCAGTGTCAGATAAAAAAAAATAATAAAATGATGTGATACAAACATTTCCAAGAACTCCAGAGAGTCCAAAAGTCAACATTTATTGAAAAAAGATAGATGTAATCAATTCAAAAAATCACAACATGTTTAGGACATTTCAAAGGGGTCACTTATTTTTTATCTGTTCAAAATGTAACTTAAAGGGAGATTTGTCAAGTATCTAATACTCTTATCAACATGGGAGTGGAAAAATATGCTGCTTTATGCAAATGTATGTATATATTTATTATTGTAAATCAATTAACAACACAAAACAATGACAGATATTGTCCAGAAACCCTCACAGGTACTGCATTTAGCATAACAAATATGCTCCAATCATAACATGGCAAACTGCAGCCCAACAGGCAACAACAGCTGTCAGTGTGTCAGTGTGCTGACTTGACTATGACTTGCCCCAAACTGCATGTGATTATCATAAAGTGGGCATGTCTGTAAAGGGGAGACTCGTGGGTACCCATAGAACCCATTTTCCTTCACATATCTGGAGGTCAGAGGTCAAGGGACCCCTTTGAAAATGAACATGACAGTTTTTCCTCAACAAAACTTAGCGTAAGTTTGGAGCGTTATTTAACCTCCACCACGACAAGCTAGTATGACATGGTTGGTACTAATGGATTCATTAGGTCTTTCAGTTTCATATGACACCAGTATGTTCACTCTAGCTTTAAAACTGAGCCCGCTACAACCCGCGTTACTATTGCATTAACTCTGACAGCCCTAGTTATTGATTTATTTTCCACTGCTTGGGGCCAATAAACTGATGACGATGATAAATTTGGGTTATGATCACTTTCATTTTGACAGCCCTAGTTTTATCTAACAAAATATTCTGCTTTAATTAAGCTCGGACGGTATCTGTTTTTTCATACCTTCTTGACATTTAACCTGTCCACACGGTGTATGACGGCAGTAATAGTTAGTTGCAGCTCTACTCTGAAATATTTACATTGAAAAGTTGCTCCTTGGTCATCACCGTCTCAACCGTCTACATGTCTGTCTCTGTCTCTGTGTCTACAGACAGCTGAAGAAGCTGAGCGAGGACAGCCTCACCAAGCAGCCAGAGGAAGTGTTTGACGTCCTGGAGAAGCTGGGTGAAGGGTGAGTTATGGACAGACACCTGTATTACACGTTACTGCTGTGTTTGTAGTTATAAAGGATCGTTCGTTCTCTTTTCTATCTTTGCCTCATGTCTTCAGCTCCTCCCTGCTGTGGTGCTCATCAACATAAACATTGCCTCTTCATATCCTGTTTCTCAACGCACTTCCTGTTCAGAGCGGCTGACTGACGCCATGTGTGTGTCACTGCTGACACTAGCATCTAGCTCTACTCAATAACCCTCCGGTGAACGTAGCTCGTTCTCTGTGTGTAGTTTCTTTCTGCATCATCAGTTCCACTGGTGTTAATGAGGCTTAATGTTCACACCAGTCACACCCTGTAGGGTTTTCTCACTGTTAGTTTTTATTCAGAACTAACTCAGAGTGCTAGAGAATAATCCAGAGCAGCTACAGGAGAAATAATTCCTGACAATGACTGATATTCTTGACTTCAGGACATCTCTGACATGAAAATCAAACATTTTTACTGTATCAATTTAGAGATTTTCCAAAGTAAAAGTCCCTAGGAGTGTATGATTCAACTTTTTCCCCATGGTCTAGTGTTGGAAAAGTTCACAAAAATCGCAATATCAAATCACAATAGTTAAAAATCAAAATACATATCGAATCAGCACCCAAGTATCGTGATAGTATTGAATCAGGAGATAGGTGTATCGTCCCAGCATTAATATATAGTGAGATTTAGTTTAAGTCCTGCAGGACAGTTGTCTGCGAACATTTAACAGCTCCAGGGTTTTCATTGATGATGATTCCCTGCTTTTAAATTGAGATGATATCATTGATATTCATGTGTTTCCTGCTGCACTCAACAGATTTTAGTTGCTAATCGATTGACTTGTGACTTGTGACCAGCGACGTATCGGCTCATCCACAGGTAACAACAACCAACGCGCTCTCTGTTTGTGCCTCTGCAGGTCGTATGGCTGTGTGTACAAAGCCCATTATAAAGAGACCGGGGAGATTGTAGCCATCAAACAAGTTCCTGTGGAGTCTGACCTTCAGGAGATCATCAAGGAAATCTCCATCATGCAGCAGTGTAACAGGTACTTGTTGGTTAGATATTAAATCTTTCCAGTTTGTGTGTTCAGAGGTCTCCCACTCGTCTTTAGCAGAGGTGGGCTACAAACTGAAAACATTTACAAATAAACTATAAAAGAGCTGTGAATTAAATCAAGTCGATTTTAATCGTATAACTCAAAATCACAACTTTGCCTCAGGGGGTTTTACAGTCTGTACAGGATACGACACCTTCTGTCCTTTACAGTACGACCCTCTCATTGGATTGTTATTTGACGTTAAATGATGTTATTAATATACACTTTACAATCATTACTGTCATCAGGCAGACATGGTTGTCCACGGTGACTCATAATAAGTGTTTTCAACCTCCGTGGAAACAAGACATCAGGCATCAAATAAACCGTCTGGGGGGTTTCCCAGAAACAAACACTCTCCCTCCTGTCACAGAATTTTTTAGGGGAAACACTGCAACAGTTTGTCTTTTGTTAATGAACCAAGGAATCAGTTATTTGTGATAAATAAAATGTATTCTTCGTAGGGCTGTCAAAGTTAACGGCACGTTAAGGCAAATTTGTTTTAACGCCACTAATTTCACTAAATGTATTAACGCAACTTGGGATTTTTAGGTTGTGGCGGCTAGTTTTAAAGCTAGGCTGAAGATACTGGTATCATATGAAACTAGAAAAACTGATGAACACTTGCTTGTCGCTCTCCGAGCATACGCTAGATTTTGGCGAGGAAAAACTGGCATGGCCATTTGTGTTTTGTTTTGACCATTAGTGAGGTGGCTGTTACATTTCTTGACACCACGTGGCTCCTAATAATTTTTCACTGGTGGACGCTACACACAAAACAGCGAGCGCCAATGAACTGACTCGGTTTTCTCCCGCTGGCGGCTCATTTTATCTAAACCAATCAGCCGTTCCTCGTCGCCGTTGTTGGACTTGAGCGACAGGGAAAAAAGGAACAGGGCGTCTGACAAAAGCTCAGCTCAAAACGTCGCGCCGCGCTGCATTTAGAATGATTCATATAAAAACAAAAAATAATGGACCTGCCCTTTAAGTAACAAAACACACTTAAGATTTTAAGCAGGCTGAAATGAATAAAAAGTGACCACAGTCTTGTACAATGTGACAGTCCTCTGTGTATCCTGCTGAGTTTAATACCTCTCTATGTGTTCAGTCCTCATGTGGTGCGGTACTACGGCAGCTACTTCAAAAACAGTGACCTGTGGATCGTCATGGAATACTGTGGAGCCGGATCAGTTTCTGATATCATCCGGATACGTAACAAGACGGTAATGAACCAAACACACACACACACACACACACACACACACACACACACACACACATACACATAGTTTGTATAGGGCATTGAGAGCATGTGTATCAGTAAGTGTTATTGTGCTGAAGTGTGTGTTTATGTGTCTTAATGGAAAAAGAGGTTTTGAGTATGTTGACGCGTTGACGATACTTTAATACTTACATCATCTCTGCGTTTGTGTGTGTGTGTTGTAGATAACGGAGGAGGAGATAGCCACCATCGTGCAGTCCACCCTGAAGGGTCTGGAGTATCTTCACTTCATGAGAAAAATCCACAGAGACATCAAGGCGGGAAACATCCTGCTGAACTCAGAGGGTCAGGCCAAACTGGCTGACTTCGGAGTTGCTGGACAACTCACAGTGAGGACAAATGAGATATATACTAACTGTGTGTTTGTTTTATTAAATATATCTGCCCCCTAAAATGTCAACAGAATAACAACAAAATCTGCACTACATCTCCATACATACACCTGATGTAACTTTAACAAAACAACTAGAACTAAAAAAAGCAGGAATCTTAACTAATGAGATCATTATAGTTGGTGGGTTTTGGATTGTTAACTTTCCAGATTTAAAGCTACTATGAGGAACTTTTATTCCGTGTTGATTTTGGCGGTCCCTGTGGACAACAGTGGTAGTGTTTCCGAGCACCAGAGTCCCTTTAGAAAACCTCTCAGTTACTGAAGTAGTTTCTGGTGAACCTGCATGGTTTCATCTGATTTCACCAGAATCCGACCAGATGACAGGCACTAGGAATATCTATATAGAAATAGCCAATCTTCTCTCTGATGGTCTCGTTTACTGATGTAGGACATATAGAGACATCAGGATTAAATTGAGACGGTTTCATAACCAGTTAAAAGTTCCTCACAGTAACTTTAAACAAACGGGCATCTGAGTCAATATCAGAGCAGATGATGATGATTTAGTTGTTATTGGAATATTCAGATAACGCAGCAGTGTATCATGCAACATCGGTCAAACTAGGGCTGCACGATTCTGACCAAAATAATCACGATTATTTTGATCAATATTGAGATCACGATTATTCATTGAAGGACAAAATATTTTTTTATTGCACTTTCACCTTTAAATAAACAGACCACTGCTTTTTGCTTTGCTTCCATGTTGTGCTACATTCCCGCCAATCTTTGCATCTAAAAAGGATTCTTAATTCTTAATTTCAGTACATTACGGGCAAAAACGAGTAATATACAGTGTTATTACTCCTCTACTGGACTGTAGCCGCAACATTCAGGAACGTTTTTCACAGGCTGGTGCTGTAGGGTGCGTATGCAGTGACATGACAAAACATCTAAATAATCTTGAGTTTAGGAAGCGCATCATTTAGATTTAGATTTTTTTTTAGTTTTTTTCATTTTTTTTACAGCTGCATTTTTTTTTTTTTTGAGAAGAGCACGCATTTCAAACGTCAACATCGTGGTTGATCATGTTCATTTAATTGTGGGAAGCCAAAATCGTGATCGTGATTAATATTCGATTAGTTGTGCAGCCCAAACTATAAACCTGCTGTCCGTCTGTGTTCTTTACTTCTCAGAAAGTTCTGCACCAACAGTATAAAACAAGCATCTATAACATGCGGTTCCCTCTCTCTCCCTCAGGACACCATGGCGAAGAGAAACACCGTCATCGGCACGCCGTTCTGGATGGCTCCAGAGGTCATACAGGAGATCGGCTACAACTGTGTGGCTGACATCTGGTCTCTGGGGATAACTGCTATAGAGATGGCCGAGGGGAAGCCGCCCTACGCCGACATCCATCCCATGAGGGTGAGAGAGGCTCTGCAGGGGCTTTGTGTATTTGGTGAAAGAGTTTTTGTTTGTGCGGAGAAAGTATTTTACATTTGTGTGTGCAGAGATGTTCGAGGGTCGACTATGAAGACGAGGATAATTAGTTACGTTGAGTATTTCTCTCTGCGTGCACTCCTTCGTCTTTGGCTGCTCTGAGTTATGTTTCCTGTTCCAGGCCATCTTCATGATTCCCACCAACCCTCCGCCAACATTCAGGAACCCGGATCTGTGGACGTCGCCATTTAGAGACTTTGTCAGCCAGTGTTTGGTGAAAAACCCAGAAAATAGGGCGGCTGCCACACAGTTGTTACAGGTAACGTCATAATAAACTCCACTACGGAACCTGAACTATAGAGGATGTATTTGCCAGTTTTATGCTAGGTGTGTTACTCAGGGTACGCTGGTGTTATACCCATAGTCATCTTAATTTGGTTATAGTAGTACATGTTTTCGTCAGAGCATTACCTTTACTAGTAAAGACTGAATTTTCACTGTAGTTAAGAGCTATTAAGTTAGGCATCAGCTGCTAGTATGTGTGCTAGTGTGGAAAATTGATCATTTTAATCGTTAATTTAACCACATTGTCTCTCTATCGTTTGTCTCTCTGTCTCCTTCAGCATCCGTTCATCAAGTCTGCGAAGCCCAGCTCCATCCTCAGAGCGCTGATCACAGACGCCATGGAGATCAAACTGAAGAGACAAGAGGAGGCAGAACAGAGAGAGCAGGATGCAGAAGATGATGACAATTCGGTAAAGACAGAAATAATAATAGAATAATGTAGAAAACAGTTAAATGGAGAAAGTGTCGTCTGCTGGAGTGTCGTGCGTTTCTTTGAGCACTTTGGCCTTGATGAAAAAAACATCCATTTACCTGATTTACAAAACCAGTACAGTGGAAACCCCTCGTAGTGATCATGTCTGTCCCGGTCAAATTGATCACTATAAGCGGATGATTATCATAATTTAATACATTTTGTTGTTGTGCATCATTTCTCATGCAGATTACCATCTAATTGACATTTGTATATTTATTATGTGAATAGAAAGTAATGAAACGGACCGCTTCACTATTTACTGGCACGCTGCCGATTTGTGTTCCTTTTCCCTCACCTAGGGGTAGGCATTGCAGAACGGCGCCCCTTTGCCAGGGCTCCCTGCTCGCTCACTCGTTAGCAGAGTGGAGGGAGGCGGGCGCCAGTCTGCATGAGCTGCCGGTGCCGAGGAGCCGGTTTGCAAAGTTTCACTTTGGGGGCATTACGTGACGAGGCATTATCAATCCACTTGATGAGGTTTTTTATTCAGAGAAACTGACTTTCTTTTCGTCGTCATGATATCAATGTGCACGCAGCATCAGCCTCACGTATCCAGCCGGAAAGCAGACGGTCTGCGAGGCAAATTATCACGGGAGTAAAGTAAAAAAAGTAAAGTAAAAAAAACGAAACAAAAAATCAACTCACGTTAGTCTAACGTAGTTTTAAAATGTTTTTCCGTATGTTTTCATGTATGAAAAGACCCCAAATGAACACTGTAAGCGGACAACTTGATTACTATAAGCAGATTATTTAAACAGCGTTTGTAGAGGAATGATTCTGTCCCAAGCTGTTTGATCACTATCAGCTGTTTCCACTGTAACCAGAACTTAAAAAAAAGCATACAAAATAATCTTAACTTATGAGAATGTGTCATTATAGTTAATTTGCTTTGGATTTTTAACTTTCCAGACATAAGACAAAATGGCATTTTAATAAAAATCATATTTGCTGATGGTAGTAATGGCAGTTAGCAGTAAAATTAACTCACTTAAAATAAAATATTCTTTATTTGTTATTTAATTCCTTTTTCCACATTAACCTCCACAAAGTGGCCACAAAGTAGACAAAAAGATAAAATCAGAAAATAATACTAATAATGAGTCTACGTATGAAAAGATAGACAATGAAAACTGAATTGTCACAAATATCAACAAAGAGACAATAAAACCAATCAAAAAGAATAAATAATCTAATAACTAACATGGTGGGTTTGATGTTCTCAGGCAGAAGAAGCTCTATGAAGGACAGTTTGTTCGTGATGGCATGTGTTAACAAAATTGTGTGTTTCAGGATGAGGACGAGGTGGACCAGGGGACGATGGTGCGGGCGGGAACAGGAGACTCGGGGACCGTCCGAGTCGCCGGCTCATTAACAGGATCGCTCGGCGGTTCTGCTCCGACGATGATTGCACACGACGACGACGAGGACACGGGAACCATGCGGTCACAGCTGGGCACCATGGTTATCAACTCTGATGACGAGGACGAGGAGGAAGCTGGTACTATGAAAAGTAAGTAAACACTAACACGATGTGTGTCAGTCTCTAATGAGACCTGTGTAGAGATATGGTACACTAATGCAGGTCTTCATGAGGAATTGGCTCACAGTTTACTGGACAAAGTGTAAGAGGAACCAACTGATGAGGAAGTGTTTTTAAAACAAAGTGGATTCAGACTGACTGCCACTTCATCTGGTCCGCTCCATAGACTGTCAATCCAAGGTCTGAAAACTAGAAACTGGTTCTGTTCTGAGTTTCTCTATCAAATCAAACATGTTACTGAACGTGTGCTGTAGTTGGCGAGCAACGCTGACCACGGATTCAGTTCAGTGAGTTTAAGTGGATTTTCTGAACCTTTTCTACTAGGGGGGTCCAGGGGGTCTTTAGGGGGAGATAGCAGGTCAACAGTAGATGTCACATAGAAGAGGTGTACATCATCTGAAAGCTGGGAACCTGGAGATTAATTTGAGATGCAGCTCAGCACTGTGTGTCAAGTTGTTCTAGTTATAAATCAGAACTAACCATGAATTCAAATAGTTAAAGTGTATAAAGGTTTAAAACATTCTGATAGAAGTATATGATGGTCATCCCCATGCTCTATTATGTCTCATAAGTTGTTGCAGTAATTTTTTGGGTTAACACCATTTGTTACACAGATTTGATGCTAAATTGAACCATTTTTGACATCTGGAGAATTGATAAAAATGATCATTAATCCCTCCAAAATACCACATTAAGACACCAAGACCTTGAGGAGCACCATAGAAAAAGCCATGCTGTGATTTGGGATCAAAAACTTTTGACATTTGGAGATTTCTGCAAGAATTGCATTTTTTTAGCAAGTGGATGGCGAGCACTTCTGTTGTGTAAACTGCTCAGAAACCCCCTTATTGTCAATCTAGCTAGGAAAGCCATCCATCCTCTGAATGCTCTAGGTCTCTAGTTTGTGGCTGTAAAGTTTCATGAGGCTGTGATTATCCTAGAGGTCATGTTTCACTACAATGAAATGTCTCCTATGGGGACTATCGCAATACTGCACTATTGACAAGCCAACTGCAGGGGACGGCAAACAACCGCTACGTTCACTTTGTTTTTTCCTTTTTTAATTCTTTGCAATGGGAGCGCCGTGTTTACACTTTGCTACAAACAACAGCAGTGTGACGAAGTGCTGAGCGTCTATTCTGTGCTGAGCGCTGCATGTTTGGCGACCAACCGTCACATCCTACATGTAGCTACAAGTGCTATGGAGGAAAAATTAATCCACATAGACCGGCGGTCCGTCCGCGCTCTCTCTCTACGAGCTTCAGCCTTCCTTCATCCAGAACCAGTACTCTACCTGCTGCTGACATTTTTACTTCCGCAGATATTCCGTATCATAGCAAACAAAGTGTCTCAGCTGAAAAAAACCGCTGCGCCTCTTTGTCCTTCTGTGTTCTGCATTTAACAGTAAACAAGTATTTTATTAGTTTTAAAACTGTCATCTTCGTCATTTTAAAAGCAACATTTTACCTAGTAATAGCCTAACAATAAAGGTTATTTATACAGCGCAAAAATCAGGATAAATGAAGTAAAAAGAGTTAATCATTATCACCACAGGGGAAATTCCTTCACTGTGACAGTCAGACCTAGACCCTGAAATCAAAGCAGCTAAATTTAGCTGGAATTTAGCCATCATTCATTTCATCATCTACACCTGAGCTTTTCCTGCTGTCACAAGTCAACATGTCTTCTGTTCTGTTCTCATCATCCAACAACGTGCAGCTGTAGAGTTTCTCTTTTTATCCACCAGAGGGAGCAGAGTGACCATCAAACTGAGTATGACTCCCCGACTCACCTGTGAACTGGAGGATCACTATGTGTGTGTGTATTCATCCAGCAGTTGATGATTACTTCCAAAGTTGTCTCTGTTGTCAACTTTTTTAATAGCATAATAACAGTTGTCAGGATGGTAAAGAGATCTGTAGATTAGTGGTCATCACTTCCTGTCCTCAGGACCAGAGCTCTGCTGGGTTTTTGTTGTGATCGTATATCAACGATTGGAGGGACGATTGTTGTTTCCCTACTCTGATATCAAGGCGATTTTAACTAACTTACTATCAGAACTAAGATGTTGTAAAATGATCAGTGGAGTCATTTGAGATGTTTCTGGTGGAGCAGCAGCATGTCCGCCCGCTGAGCCCCGTTAATCATTTTAAATCCTTCATCACAGACCAGTTTGTCTCTTCTTCATGGATCTGACACCCTCATCTTCTTCGTTCTCCGTACGCCTGCTCACCAACACTTTTCTCTGCGCTCCATCAGAGTAGTTAACGTTATGGATATGATCTGGATTGTGATGTTAAAGATAATAATGTTAAACAGAACATAATGCTGTGATGTTGTTGCACAAGACACGCAGACTTTTAAAAGGGAGCTGTTGTTTGAATGGAGGAGACGTCACTATTAAATAGATTGTTTTTAATGTTTAAAGGGACTGTTTGTAAGAATCAGAAATGCTTGTTAACAGCGACACCTGTGGTCGTTAAGTCAACGAATATCAACGTCCTGTTGCTCGGGCTCACGCTTGTGCTCGCTCTACATAGACATGAACGAGCATCGCTCAAAACAGTGAGGCGACACACGTCAGCTAAAAGCACAATATCACTCTATATTTCAGCTGCTTGGCAGTAATGTTAGCTGACCAGACCAAGGTCTCTCCATGAATCACTGCTGATCCTAGTGTTGGCTTTTCCTGCTTCAGCCTCCCGACCGTGGCCGGAGGGAACAGGGGAGACACCGGAGTTTTGATCGGAGACGATAACGTTTCTCGTTGCGGAGCCCCGTCACTTCACAAGACACAGGAAACCTCTGTTGGTCTGGAGGAGCTGCAGCAGTTATTTCTGCACAAAGGTCCACTAGATTCACTAGATATTCTCAGAGCTACAAAGTCTTCTGCCTTGTGGAGTGTGCGCGCATAAACGTGAGTGGAGCAAAGAGCGAGAACGAGCGCAATGTGTGAGTGAAGGCAAGCAGGCAGGCAGAGGGAGCAGAGGAGCAGAGTACAGCAGAGACTCCGGCCCTGGAGACCAAAGCTACGGTCTCCTCCGCGTCCTCCGACCGCGGCCAACACTGTTTAACAGACAGCTTCACTAGATAGAACTTTGAGGTTTTGGTGCTTCCGTGTAGTTTGTGTTGGAGTCTTGTCTGAACAGCGTAGCCACATGCCAGCGCGCATGGGACACCGTCCCGGGTGATTTATACGTGTAAGAAGTTACAAACAGTCCCTTTTAAATATTTTGAATAAAATAAATGTTTATTCACGTAACTTTAACTGTATTTCTCGCAGAAAGCTTAAATGTTTGATTATTTCAAAGCTCCGTCAGACGCTGAGCCACACTCCAGAGGATTATTCTAAATCTTTAATCCAAATTAAATTCTAACGTTGATAATAATTAAAAAAAAATGCTAAACAGAGAATAAATATAAACAAAAAAATATATTATTACTACGACTGCTACTGCTAAGTTAATGATATTATTAAGGTAATATCGATATCAGGCCAGAGATTGTCCTTTATTTGGTTGTTGTGGTAGTCATGTTTGTCTGACATTATTGAAGGGGACGGCCCGTTATTATTCCCAAACACCAACAGTCCCAAAAATGTCCCATTGGACAGAAAAAAAGCCCATTTGTCCGACAGTCCATTGCCCCGAAACAAATAGCCGTTGTTGTGAAAATAGTCACTCTGTGCAACAAACAGAAGCACATTACGCTGATTATTACGCAGAATGACGGCGCTCAGTTAGAAGAAAAGATTTCATCGGTTAAACATAAATTTCTGCACAAACATTCTGCAGCTGTGTGCAAGGATTCATAAGAACCCACAAAATACGTCTTTATAAATTTCAATGCTCATTTTTTGGCTGAAAATCCGTGCTTGGTGTGAAACGGCTTTTAATAATCGGATATTACTTTTTATGTCTCTATAAAGCACTTTGTCACTTGTTTTTGAATACCCGAATACCATTTT
>CAKAOH010004810.1:0-46117 GCA_916701665.1 Sebastiscus tertius | reverse complement strand
GTATACAATTGATCCTCGACATTTATAGCTCATGTTGCACTTACAAAAACGGGCTAATGTCTCTGGCACAAGGCTGCTGTTTTATCTTGAAGGAATTACATTTTTATATTAAAATGCTAGCCAGAGTGCACATCCTGGACATGTAACGACACGTGTAATTCATCAGAATCCACCCTGTTGCTACATAATATAACATAACATAATATAAATTGTCCGTCTGAATATTTGGTAACATTAAAGACAGACCACTACTGATTTGTGCCTATCTTACTGCAATACTGAAAGTGTCCATCATAAGAAGAGTATGCAGAAGGAGTACAGCTGTCGATTGCAATATCATACAGGAAATTAACAGATCTGACACCTCTCTCCCAAAACAAAAAAATAAATAACACACTTCATGTCAATAAATACTGAAATACTAAAAAGCATAACAAGAGTCTGAACTGTGAGTTTGTATAGAACTCAAAAGACAAGTAAAAGTATTCAGCAGTAACTGTGAGGCATATTGAAAAAAAGTCAACTGAGAGTAACTAATTCTTAATGGGCACAATCTGTGAGTACATTTTATTTAGTATCATGTGTGCTCCAGTCCAATGTCTTCAGCATTAAACGTCGTTATCATACATAGTGAGCAGCAAATCATGTGAAATGCAGGTTGTGGTCACATATTCATATGACCCCTGGCTTCACAATCTCCTTCAACGTTTGTTTTTGCTCACCGTCAGTAAATAGGAACATTAAAAATGAGAGCAAAAGGGTATAATAATAATAATAATAATAATAATAATAATAATAATAATAATAACAACAACAACAATAGTCAAAACCTGATAATAACTTAGCAATATTTAACATTACCACCAATTTTCCTACATAACCATCATCCACTTCACACCACTTGTTACTGCACCACACTGACTACCTCTGGCACTGTAGTAAAGTTTAAGCTGGATGTACGCTACAGGACGTTTGGCTACTTCAGTGGGGACATCTCAAGCAGAAAAAAAACTCCTTCAAGGTCCATTAGAGTTTATATTATATTCTTCCAATTTTGCCTAAAAGTCTTCCAATAATGCCCTTTCTCTCAACCTTTGAGCTGCACAGACAAATTAAATTGTGTTGTAGTGTCGGTAGGCCGGGCTATAGAGCCCCCCATCTGTCAGCAGGCGGAAACTCATTCACCTCCCCCACTTCTGAGTGTGATTGCTCTCCCAGCGTGAACGTCAGTTTGTATCTCATCCGAACCTTTTCCTGCAAAACACACACATACACACACATGCACACACTCAGCTTGGCAGCTTTCATTAGCTTCCTGGAACACACAACTAATGTAATGCAATGTCAATGTCAGTAATCATTATGTCCTCAAAGCATACTGGTTGGCATGTAAGACTGTAAGAAGGGGTATTACTGTGCTGTACTGACTTCAAACATGTAAATACATATAAATACACTTGCTGAAGTAAGAAAGTGTTATGTCAATTAGTACATTATTTATAAAAAGGTACAGTGTGTAGGATTTGGCAACTGAGTACCCCTCCACTCACTCCTCCCTTTCCAAAACTGTGGTAACGCGAGCCGTCGAGCGCAAAACCGCGGTAACGCCGTTCGCCTCGCTCAGAGGCCATCAATACCAACACTACTTTGGGAGCACTGGAAATCAGACGGCGCCTTGAGGTACTATGGTTTTGCACTCTGCGGCTCATAGGGATTCACTGATCCGACTTCTCAATACCGATAGTGATACCTGGGCTTTGGATATCAACTGATACTGAGTACTAATCCTGTACCAATGTTTAATTAATAAGCTGTATGCCTCACTGTGCTTATAGATCCCCCAAAATGCTACACACTGTTCCTTTAATGCATTAAAAATGTATGAAGACCAAAACAGCCCCGGGCTGAGCTTTACCTTGAGAGGATTGGAGAGCAGCACGACCTGAGTGATGGCAGCGGGGGGAAGGATTGGGTTAAAAGGAGCCAGCTCTGTCCCTGAGGGTGCCTGCAGTCTCACTTTCATTGTCTGATGAATTGGCAGAACAGACATCCATGTTCATTAAATACAAGCAGCAGCCCACTTAAAATTTAATTTTAAGTCAAATGTTTAATTTAATGAGTCAAACGTCTGCCAAGAGAATACTTTAACATATAAATGCATGCTGTAGCTTCTTATGCAGTAACGGTGATTAACAGAGAGGCACAGCAGGTTTTACCTTGGGCACAGCAGCCTGCAGAGCAATGTTGCCGACAGGCAGCGGGGCTGTGTTAAGCATGGACGCCACCATCACCAATACATCAGGTCTGCCCGCCGGACAGTCGGTGGCAAAATGCAGCAGAACACGGACCCCGTTTTTGTCATATGCCGTCACAGGACTCACTTTACCTGAAATACAAGACACAAAGGGGAAAAACAAATGTGATTATTACAGAGATTGTAACAACATGTCTAGAGTCATTACAAATACAGCATCTCTTATTGCTCCCAATGCACTCTGTACTGAAGGCATATGTTGATGCATGTCCTTCCTGTTGCACATACTCTGATAAATACTTTCATACCACAATGAAATATCACCCAGTGTCTTTTCCAGACAGTTTGCCACTGTCGCCACTGAGTGGCAGTAATGTCTAAAGATGAGATTTTCCACCAATCATTCTCAAATAAGGAGGAAGGTGTTATTTTCTGACTAAAAATCTGTTTATAAAAATGATTTTAGTAAGTGGATGTGATTTTCTTGCAGTGTCATCACCATTATCTATACAACCAATGTGTTTGCCTAAGTCGTTTACGAGAACACAAAGATCTTCATAGATCTAGCCTCTTAATTTTGCTTTCAAAGTGCACCAGATTGATGCATTTAACTTTAAAATGTATAACGGAGCCCACGAAGGGTCCGGGGTCCACCCACCACAGTCTCAAAAAGTTCTGTGGTAAACACTTTAACTGCACAGAGGGAGCTCTTGCAACCTTGTAAAAAAACAAACCTTTGAAAATTTAATTTTTACTGAAGAGGCCAAACATAATGGACCATAATTAAACTAATGTTTCCACATGAATTCATAGTTGAAGGCCTACATGGGGTGGAGAAATGGAACTTCAATGTGATGTCCTTGCCCATCTCATATTTTGTCAACCTTTTCCTATATATATAATTATGAAAAGCAAAAAAAAAAAAAAACACTCACAAAAACATACAGTCTATTTCATGTAACTCACTTGGTTTGATGGCATCCAAAGGGACAAAGACATTGGCAAGGGACACCTCTTGTCCCTTGCCTGGGCTGGCCTGGCTCAGAGGGAGGATGGGGGACAGAGAGCGTAACAGAGGGCTGTCGTCTGCCGGTCTCTTGGCAGGTGAGGGAGTGGAGCCTCCTGCCATCCCTCCTAGGAACAGTGAGGTGGATGTGGTGGAGGTCACGCCGAGACTGGAAGACAGAGTATCAGGAGCGGGTGGATCCTCACTCTTGACCCGAAAGCTGCCAAAGTCCATCCCACCAGGTGTACTGTGTGGATAATTAAAGAGTCTTTGTCAAACACATTGCAGGTCCTATTATGCTTAAACATATAGACAAACAGTCAGACAACAAGATAACAGAAGCAGCAAACAATGTGCAGTCAGATTTGGTAACCATTAGTAGAATGCAAAGGCACTTGGCCTTACACTAATTACAAATTAAAACTCAACCACCTGATGTTTGAACAAGTGGCAGCTAGACACCTAAAGGGATAGTTTGGGTGTTTTGAAGTGGGCTTGTATGAGGCAATTATCCACAGTCAGTGTATTACCTACAGTAGATAACGGTTGGAGAAACAGACACGAGTACTGGTATGGGAGAAAAGCAATGTACTACTGTGGAAGAGGGCAGCAGCAAAACGTGTATATATTACGCTATAATTAGAATATTTTCGCCAATTTACCTTGCTGTCAGACATCCCTTTGCGACGGGGAACCGAAGCCGTTGTATCCGTCTATGCTCTCTTCAAAGCCACCAGACTCCGCTGACAAAAACAGTAATTTTACCTCGCAGAACCCAGGGGTTGCTGGTTTACCGCTGCCTCGATCGGTTAGTTTGTGTTTTTGTGTGACTTTGGTGAAGCTGAACTAACCAAAGTCACGCAATAACAAAAACAAACAAACCGATTAAGGCAGCGTTAGACCAGTAACTGCCATGTTCTGCGAGGTAAAATTACCATTTTGTCAAAGGAGTCGGAAAGGGCTGCCTGACGGCGAGGTAAAACGGGGAAAATATGACGTACACTTAAACTGATTTTGATTTTTTTGAGGTAGGCCTCGCTTTTAGGTGGCTAAAATTGTGTTGCTGCTGTCCCCGTCCACAGCAGTGCATTGCTTTTCTCCCATGCCTGCTTACGCTACATGGATGCTGGATAACTTTACAACCTTTTCCCTGGAGTCATTGAGCATGAGCAGACAACGTTAGCCTGCAGAAACAGTGCTACTCATACACTGCAATGCAAATTGTGTAAGTTTGCCATACTAACTTATAACGTTACCGCTGGCAAAATACCTCCCCTAGTTACTTTATAACTGTGGTAGTCATGTCAAAGCAAGCGACTATGCCGATTTGGAAATGAATACATCGACTACGTGTAATTCACAGATGTTTCTGACTGTAAATAACCAGACATGGGTGCGTTTTTTCCCGTGAACCAGACAGTATTTCACTGGTGTTTTTGTGTAGCTTGGGTGTGTGACGCAACTATGTCATGGCAGGTGTATTGCTCAGAACCCAAGGAAGCTCATTGAGTATATAGTTGTTTGTATAAGCAGTGCTTGAGAAAGCTGCAAGCAGCAACACCACAGGCTAAGCATTCAGCCCGTTCCAAACAGGAATGTTTTGCATGGGTATTGCACTAGCATTTTGAAATGTAATTTGGAAAGTATTCTTAAAAACATTCCCCAAAGCATTTTACCATCCGCTCTGACTGACGTTGCTTAGTTACAGTGCTCATAACACCGCTCTTGAAGTGGCTGCAGTCATCCACGGATCACTTTGTATCTAAGGCTAATGGAGTCTTCCGGATTACTCTGTCATTTGGAAACAAGTGTTTCAGATGCACTTGACATTTCATATGACAAAACAGAGTGAACGCTGTTGAGCATCTCAGTGGGCGGAAGTGCATTTAAAGGGTTACATCGGTATTTTTCAACCTTGACCCTATTTTCCCATGTTTTTGTGTCTAAGTGACTAATGGGGACAACAATTCTTGAAACTGGTCCAGTATTGAGGGAGAGGGCTGCAACCTGCAGCCATGAAACGAGCCGTGAGGGGCAAGTGAGCAGCATCAATGTAAGTGCTTGTTTTTGCCACCAACAGGCTCAGATTGTTATTATAAGTGTCTGACGACATTATGGAAAGGACCCTACAGAGGAATGAAACCTTTTTCTTACCGTTCGCTTGACCCTTTCTGTTTGTTATTGTGTCGAAGTCCCACTCAAGGAGAAGCCTCGTTGTGAAATCTGAATATCCGTATACTCTGGCTCAAATAAATACGGGCGGCCATCGAATTCAAAGACCTCATCCACATAATCAAAATCATCTACATATTCAGCCATGACATTGAAAATCTTTTAGATAACACTAAGCTATGCTTTCTGTACTCCAACACAACAAACTCTGTCTGGCTGGCACTCGCGTTTCCACCCTGGATGAATTTCAGAAATTGATGTCCCTATTAGTCAGTTAGACACAAATAAATGGGAGAATAGAGTTGAAAAATACTGAAGCTACCCATTAAACTTGAGCATTTAGACACTCAATCAGACCAATCAGTGCCATTTTACACTTCATGAGCATGAATCATTTTTGAAAAATATGATCCAGCATCCAAGATATTATGTGTGACAGATGGGGCAGATTGGCGTTGATCCATATTCCCTCTCCAGTTTTACCTCATCGCACAAGTATTACTCACATTTTAGGACTGCCCAGATCCAGCAAGGCAAGGTCCTGCAGATTGTGACTGAGAGAGGTTGAAGTCATGTGGACCTGTTGTGGAGTGACAGGGGCGGCTGAGGTAGCAGACGAGCCCATGCTGAATGAGTGAGGAAGAGCAGCTGGGGCCGTGCTGGTGAATACTGAGCCGAGAGGCTGTGGGAATACGACTGATGTTGTTGAGACAGATACTGTAGACACTGGAGGTGTGGAGAAGATGGGGCCGGCGAAGTTTAAAGCAGAGGCAGGTGTAGAAGACTTGGCTGGGCTAACTGGGGCTACCGTCACAGAGAGGGCGTCTGGAAAAAGTGACGATGTAGAGAACGCAGGAACCGAAGGTGAAGTGGTGTTAAAAAAATGTAAATCTTGTCTGGAATCCTGGAATACATGGAAATAAAAAAAAAGAACACTGCTTTTACAAATAAGATAACACTTGATGTTAGTTAAAATGACTGCACTTAAAGTAAATACCTGTAAAGATGGCAAATGATTGCTCAGGTTTACGTGTGCTGATTTACTTGGAACAGGAGCGGGTTCGTTGAAGCCTGTAGAAGTAAACAAAACATGTCACATATGTACACAAGACACGCTCAAAAAACAGTTTATGTCCAATGTTGCCATGAAAACAAAAAAAGATCAACTACATAATATTGTATGTTACCTAAAGATAGTAGCTCTTCATCCAGCAGAGAGAGTGCTGCAGAGGGTGCACTGGGGCTGGGGAACTGAGGCTTAATGCCAGCAGACCCACACAGCAGGTCAGCGGGAAGAGACAGGGAAGATGTCGGGGGTTGCTGAGAGACGCTTTGGATGTCCAGACCCATCAGGTCAATCAGAATCTCCGACTGGTTTGTGCGACCTGTGTTTGTCAAAAGGAGAACTAGAATTACCACTTCGAGGTTGTATGACTTTTTTTTATCCTGTTAAACATTTGTGTGAAATTGTCATAATTAGGATATGAATGATTGAGGTATGGCCAAAAACATGTTTTGTGAGGTCACAGTGACCTTTGACAACCAAAATCTAATCAGTTCATCCTTGAATCCAAGTGGACGTTTGTGCCAAATTGTCCCTTAAGGGCGTTCCTGAGACATCGCGTTCACAAGAATGGACAGGGCGTACAGACTACCCGATAACATGCCGTCGCTGGTGCGGAGGCAAATAACGCTGGCGGTGGAAAAACAAAGATGTATTCATTTTCAAACAGGCAACATTGTCCATGTCCATCCATCTGGCAAGTGAAGTTTAAAGGGTCAGTTCACCTAAACACACAATAACTGCTCAACATAGTCACAGACCTTGCTGTGAATCGAGGAACTATGGCGTTTTTGCACAATTTCTTAAAAGAAACTTCCCCGTCTCACCAAATCAGAAAAAGGTTACTGCAATTGGCGATTTCCATTAATTAAACCTCAGTTGATATAGAACAATTTACAAAATCATAAAAGGAGTTGAAACCAAGCTGCTGATAATCACACATTGTGTCGTTTTGCACCTTCCATTATAATGTCACTTTTTTTGGGTGCAATATCTCACAGCAGCAGCAAAGGCTTGTTTTGACTTGTGATTTCTCATTTTGATTCTTGTGAATGAGATCCATAAATATTCCTGGATAAATAATTATTATTTTATTACCATAGTTACTCACTTTATTACCTCGAGGTATGATAACAATCCAGACACATTTTGCACGTGAACTGTACTGAGTTGACATACCAGTATATTCATAGGACATGCTCATCAACAGTGATCTTGTTCAGATTATTGGATCTTTGATTGTAACATGAGGCCGATGTGTTCTTTGCACATTGTTATATATTTCCAAACATGGTCTATGCCAGGTTTGTCTGACTATGAGCTTTAATTATGATTACATGGATGCCCATTGTCCATTAAAGAGTTGTGATAAACACAAAATGGAAGCTTCTCTTAAAAATACGTCAGAAACTGCATCACCAAAAGGCCATATTATAATGCTGGAAACATACAATGAGGACACACAATTCTCTGCTCAAACCAGATAAACTTTACCTTGTCTGACTGATAATTGTGTTTGTTGTGCTTCTTCAGTCTCACCATTGATAATCTGTCCTTCCACAATCTTCTTATAGGAATTAATGACATGGGAGAGGTCATCGCTGGCCTGCAGGATGTCTCCTGATAAATGCATTTTAAAAAGGTTAGGCTGGGATGACGTTTATAACATTTTAACAACAACAACAAAAAAAACATTTTTTTTCCACAGTGTTTGCTGAATGAAGGAACTGTGTGAGCAGGCAGCTTTTTATGAGTCAAGTTGTTGTTCCGGTCTGATAGCTCTTACGTCAGTACATGGCCATGACTCAAACTTGTATTAAGATAGCGAGAGCGCGTCATCAGAGTCAATAGGACCAAATTACAGGATTTCTTACCCAAGCTGCTGTCATTATCCTCAGTCTCAGTAGCGAGCTGAAACACAGTTTGCCTGAGCTTGTCGCAATCACCATACAGCTCCTGGAAAAAAAATTATAAAAAAAACTATTTTGAATCTCATTCAGAAACTGTGTATCATAGGATATGAACAGAAAAGTGTTTCTCATACATAATAAATGTCACTTAAGGATATGAAATTAAAATGTTATGTATTTTCTTTACTTAAAATTTCTGTATTTAAATTACTTTGAGCTGTTCAATATATATTTCTTTACTTGAGTTCCTGTGAAAGACACTTGATACTTAATGAAGGACATGTTTATCTCAGAATGAGGCTGTTTTCATTGCCTCCTGCAAAGTTTAAAGGTACAGTGTATAGGATTTGGCAGCATCTAGTAGTGTGGTTGCAGGTTGCAACCAACTGAGTACCCCTCCGCTCACTCCTCCCTTTCCAAGACTGTGGTAACGTGAGCCGCAGAGTGCAAAACCGTAGTAATGCCATCCTTGCCATAATGACGCTACTTTAGGAGCCAGAAGTCAGATGGCGGCTGTCGGTACCACAGTTTTGCACACTGCAGCTCACGTTACCGCAGTTTCACAAGTGTGTCAGAGAACTACGGTGGCCTTCAGGTAACGTAAAAACATGAAAGGCTCTCTCTAGAGCCAGTGTTTGGTTTGTCGGTTCTGGGCTACAGTAGAAACATGGCAGAGCAACATGGCGGACTCTGTGAAGAGGACCCGCTCCCTATGTAGATATAAACAGCTCATTCTAAGCTAACGAACATACAACGATTCTTAGTTTCAGGTGACTAACACTAATGAAAACATAGTTATGAATATTATATTCCATTTCTGCTAAAAGACTCCCCCAAAATGTTACACATCGTTCTTTTACATCTAACAGTAGTAAATGACTTTTGACTGCTTTGGGGCTGTTTAGCTAAAAGGTTGAACTATTAAGTAAGAGTGTTTTCAAAAAGGTCAGTAGAAATGCCAAAGAAATAAGTTTATTTGTTTCCAAAGGTCATCTGAGCCCTATCTAATGGAGAACGAACCCTAATGAGCTCCTTGTCTCCGTCCGTGGAGTCTTCCGGACTGAAGTGAGCGAGCATCTCGTTAAGGAGTTTGACGCTGTTGTTGACCGCCTCCAGTGTGCTTTTTTGCTTCTTTGCTTTCTGTGTTCTCACCTCGTCCTGGAGAAGAAAAAAAAACAACAAGTTGAGTTGCACTTGTTGATAGAACTCATTAAACTTGACTGTCAGTATAAACACAAGCTTTGAGATAAAAACTGAAGAAAGGTGCGAAGTAATTAGCTTCCAACATGTCTATCAGAAAACCACCAAAACTGAATTAAAAACACAACGATAACAATCAACACATTTCATCCAACACACACCTCCTTGACCATGTTCTTGATGAGCCGATTGGCCTCTTGCAGATCTTCAGGCTTTTTGCTCTTCAGCAGTTCTGCTAATCTCTGCAGAGAAAATAAACACTCAAGCTCATTTCCCACAGATTTTCTCAGACACAGGCAGCAAAGCCATTGAGCTCCCAGACCCTGAAAAAACAAAACTCATCCATAGATCAACTGCAGTCAACACAAAGTAAACATGCAGTCACGACAGTGAGGTATTGGAGCGAAAAAAATAAACAAGAGCAGTGTTGTAAATGCACATTAAATATGACCCATTTTTCTGTGGGATGCCACAGCCGTCAGTCAGGGATGAAACAGCGAGAGAGGGCAAGAAAGATCCTCTTTTGATCATTTAAAACCTCTCAAATGGAGAGTATGTAGTGAGAAAATCCTGCAATAGAAATTGCCATCAAAGGTTAACTTTGGTATATTTCAACATGAACTGTATTTACTCATGTTTTTGTGTATGACTGACTAATGGGGACAACTTTTTTTTAAACTGGTCCAGTATTGTGTGAGAACGCTGCAGACAGCAGCCGCTAAACAGGCTGCAATGTAATCGTTCGGGGCAATTCCTCACGGTCAATTTCCGTCCACTAAGAGTGCTTGTTTTTGCCACTGACAGACTGAGATTGTTATTATGAGTGTCTGACAACATTATGGAAAGGACCCTACAAGGGAAAAAAAGCATTTTTTTTTTTTATCTTTTGCTTGATCTGGCCTGTTTGTTATTGTGTGTCTCGCTCGGAGAAGTCACGTCTTGAAATTCAAACTCTGACAACATCGGCACTCCTCCTAAAGAAAAAGGTTTTATTTCTCCGTAGGTTCTATAATGTTGTCAGACACATAATGACAATCTCAGCCTGTCAGTGGCGAAAATAAGCACTTTAAGTAGACGTAAATTGCTCCGAGCGATTACATGCCAGCCCATTTAGCGTCTGCAGCGCTCTGCCTCAATACTGAACCAATTTTAAAAAATCGTTGTCCCCATTAGTCAGTTGGACACAAAAGCATGGGAAAATAGGGTCCAGGTTGAAAAGTTACCCTTTAAAGAATGACAAAAACATGAAAGTATGTTGCTATTAAAACATAAAAATGGGCTGCATGGAATATTTCTTGCAAAAGGCAGCATCTTTCTGGAGCTAGGCTAGCCATCTCCTATTATAAAGGACATATGTGTGGTATCGATGTTCTCATGTAACTCTCGGCAAGAAAAGTGAAAAAGGCTATTTCCAAAAAAATGTCAAACTATTCCTTTAATAGTCATCAACAAGGTGGATCTGACTAAATATGCAGGCACTCAGATACTTCAACGACACAGTGTAGATCAAATGATCTACACTGTGCCAATAAAACAGTTCGTTGAAAATCTGAATCTGTAACAGAGATAAAACAAGAGAAAGAGAGAGCAACGTGCAGTGAGTGAGCTGCAGTGTTCACATCCAAAAATAATTCCTTCTTACCTTGCTCTTCTTCTCATCATCAAACACAGGATTGGCGGGACGCGGAGAAGACGATGGTAATAATGTAACATCAACACGGATTTCTGGGTCAACTGAAATAATACCTAAAATAAAAATGACAACAGACAGCTATTTTAATGCCAGTTTCGGGGACAACAAAATTATAGTCATAAGCACAACACTGTCACAACCGACTGCTCGGTGTATTATTTTTGGATGTCACTATTATGCAACCATATTGTTTTACTGTGTATCATATATTATCAACATATTTTTTTAAGTGGTTGGTGTCTCACCCTGTGACTTCAGCATCTCGTACGCTTCATAGATCTTTGCATCATCTGGTAGCGATACAGTCCAACTGTACAGCATCTCGATCACTTTTGTCTTCACTTTCTCTGACACGTTGTCTCCTAGATACTGAAAAATAATAAACGCACAGCTTAGAATGACAACATATTTAATTTAAAGGTCCCATATTGTAAAAAGTGAGATTTTCATGTCTTTTATATTATAAAGCAGGTTTGAGTGCTATATAAAAACTGTTAAACTATCAAAATGCTCAGTATACGGAGAAATACACACAGCCCGTATTCAGAAATTGTGCGTTTGAAACAAGCCGTTTCTGTCCATTTGTGATGTCACAAATATACAATATTTAGATCATTACACGGTTTTAAATGTAAACATTCTAAATTTGTCCCAGTTTATTTCCTGTTGCAGTGTATGTAAATAACATTAGCTGACAGGAAGTAAACATGGACCCAAACTTCTGCCTAGCAACACAATTCCGTTGCAATTCTGTTGAAATGCACTAAAACGGAGCGTTTCAGACAGAGAGTGAATACAGGTATATTCAGGCAGACAGTATGAGGAAAATAAAGGTTTTTTTAACATTACAGCATGTAAACATGTTCTATTAGAAACACAAAATACAAGTATGATCCTGAAAATGAGCACGATATGGGACCTTTAAGAAAACATATCCCTCTATTAGTGGAACATTTGGGTTACTTACTTTGGGTGAAACCACCTTAATTAATTCATTTAAAAACCTAAATTTCCCAACTTCAATGTGAAACCGTCGCCCGCAGTTCTTCATACAAGTCTCGAGAACCTACAAAAAGGAAAACAAGTTTAAGATAAATATCTTCTTCCACTTTCTGCAGAAGGGTATCACGGTGAAGTGATTAAAAGTACCGACCGTTAATGCTTGGATCGCCTCCCATTCCTGAGGGGACTGGATCTTGTGAGCCAACAGTCTGACGGATATTTGTGGGCTGGAAAAAATATGACAGAAAGAAACAATGCAAACTCAGTAACAAAAGCCTTTTATAATAAGATCCACGTGTTCATCACAATGAGGACACAGATGACTAACATTAGATGGGCATGATTCAAATTATGTGTGGTGGACCATGTGATCGTACCCTTCCAGTTCCTTATTGATTTGGTCACAGAATCCCATTATATACTCCCAGTCTTCCTGTCTGTTGGAAGGGTTGGTGGCTTTGTCTGGGGGAAAAAAAAAAAAAGAGAAGGAGGTGATCTCATGTCCTTATAGCACATTTCAAACCAATAGACCCACCTATGGTAAACCTGGAAAGCTGATGAAGGCTGGAGCTGAATTCAACCCCCTAAGCATCAGTTGTTATCAAACGTTTTCAGGTTATCTTACTTTATCTCTTTAATAGCCTCCAGACATTTCACTGATCAAAGACCTGTTTGAACTTGGGTAAGTAAGCACTAGTGATGTGTCGGTAACGAACGAGTTGGCTCTTTGAGCCGGTTCTTTTAAGTAAACGATAAGAGCCAGCAGTTGTAAACGATGCAGCATGTAAAATTATGGTATTCTGAAAAATTATACGGTTTAGTATAATAATATTGAATAATTTAAAAAGGACTGTTTGTAACTTTTTACACGTATAAATCTACCGGGTCGGTTTCCCATGCGCGGTCGCATATGCGCGCTCCCGTGTGGCTACGCTGTTCAGACAAGACTCAAACACAAACTACACGGAAGCACCAAAACCGCAAAGTTATATCTGGTGAAGCAGATAGATGTTAAAGATGTTAAACAGTGTCAACTCTTCCTGCTCCAGCCCCCCGACCACGGCCTGAAGACACAGGGGAGACCACAGCTTTGGTCTCCAGGACCGTAGTCTCTGCTCCTCTGCCTTCCTGCTTGCCTCCACTCACACACTGCGCGCTGCACTCTTACGTGCATGCGCGCACACTCCACACTGCAGAAGAGTTAGTTTTGCTCTGAGAATATCTAGTGAATGTACAGTGGACGTTTGTGCAGAAATAAATGCTGCAGCTCCTCCAGACCAACAGAGGTTTTCCGTGTCTTGTGAAGTGATGGGACTTTGCAACGAGTTACGTTATCGTCTCCGACCGGGTGCCGGTGTCTCCTGGTCGGGAGGCTGAAGCAGGGAAAGCCAACACTAGGATCAGCATTGATTCATGGAGAGACCTTCGTCTGGTCAGCTAACATTACTGCCAAGCAGCGGAAATATAGTGATATTGTGGTTTTAGCTGATGTGTGTCGCCTCACTGTTTTGAGCGATGCTCGTTCATGTCTATTTAGAGCGAGCAAAAGCGCAAGCCCAACGCTGACTTTCGTTGATTCAACGGCCACAGGCGTCGCTGTTAACAAGCATTTCTGATTCTTACAAACAGTCCCTTTAAGTGATATATCTGCACATATACTAATCGTAGGTCAAAACAGTTAAAGCTAAATTTGGCTGAACTATAAAAGGCAGAAGTGGTAAAATGAGCCGTTAAGGAGCCGAAAGAGCCGGATCTTCTTGGTGAGCTGAGCCAAATGATCTGGCTCACTAAAAAGAGACGGAATTCCCATCACTAGTTAGCGCCTGGAGGTGTTTACAAACGTCTTTAACACCAAAATGTAAAGACATAATGTGGCTCACCAACACAATAATCACACAAGCACTTCAACATACAGACAATAAGTCCAGGTGACAAGTACAAACCAAACCAGCAGAGCTTATGTTGTCTAGAGACCTCCATCAGTGTCTGTTTGCCAGCAGCTGTCTGCGTTTAGCCACTTTCTCACAACACAGACGAATTATAGCACGATTACTGCTCAGTTTCAGCGATGTCATTTGAGTCCAACTATTGTTTCGGACACCCACGGTTTTACAGCACATTAGTGCGCACCTCTATCGTGAATAAACGACGTGAAAAGGGAGTTTAAGTGTGAACTTACTGAGCAAGGACTCCAGAGATTCTCCATCGTCCGCCATGTTTGCTCTCTGTGAAGGCAAACAACGCGTGACGCCTGATGCCTTCACGGGCTGTCGGACAAATGGGCGTTGATAATTGCTAGTTCTTCTCTTTCTTCTTCTTCTATCAGTTTGAATGGCGGATTGCAAACAGATTAAAGATGCATACCGCCACCTACTGCACAGGAGTACTACTACTACTACTACTAGTATCATTTCACCCTATTTCTTATATCCTATAAAGGAAAACAGTGCCATCTTGGTGACTCCTTCTGTTACAAGTATCCCAATCAGATCCCATTCCCAACCAGCCTCTCTGACTTTATGATTAAAGGTCCCATATCATGCTCATTTTCAGGTTCATACTTGTATTTTGTGTTTCTACTAGAACATGTTTACATGCTGTAATGTTAAAAAAAACTTTTCTTTTCCTCATACTGTCATCCTGAATGTGCCTGTATTTAACCTCTGTCTGAAACGCTCCGTTTTAGCGCATTTTGATGAAATTGCAAAAGAATTGTGTTGCAAGTTAACAGCTTGGGTCCATGTTTACTTCCTGTCAGCTGATGTCATTCACATACACTGCAACAGGAAATAAACTGGGACACGTTTAGAATGTTTACATTTAAAATTGTGTCAAGGGTCTAAATGTTGTATATTCGTGACATCACGAATGGGCAGAAATCCTAACGGCTTGTTTCAAATCCAGAGTTTCTGAATACGGGCTGTGTGTATTTCCATGTGGATTGAGTGTTTCGATACTTTCACAGTATTTATATTGGACTTAAACCTGCTTTATAATAAAAGAAAACATGAAAATCTCACTTTTTTATAATATGGAACCTTTAAATCTTTGTCTTTCTGCTTCATACTTGGTGCAGTACAATAAAATACGTTCAGCATTTTCTTTAAAGGTGCTATTGATAACATCAATAACATTCAGCCACTAAATGCTGCATTCTCCCTCCCCTGTTAAATTGGATTTACTTCACAACAAATCTTTGCCAGGCACATACCGTCATATCAGTTTTTCCACACTATGGTTGCGTCCAAAATTCCATACTAGCATTCTATTTAGTACGCTGAGACAGTAGATATTTTAGTATGTCCAAAACCTTAGTATGAAACCAATAGTATGCAAATTTCATATTACAGTATGCAATGCTGGACACTTATATATATATATTTTTTATCAATTCAGACTTTGATTCTCACAAACCATTGTTTTGGTCACGTGAGGTTGGCACGGGTTACCATGGTTACACGTCTCTCAGGAAGTGAGGACGTAAAGTAGAGCTCAGTGTGTCCGAGAAGATACATACTACTGTTTAATCACACAAAAGTAAGTTGAATGATTGTACACATGATGAGTATGTAGTACATAGTGCGCTTGACGACCCAGAGATACCACGTGATAGCAATGTTATTTTACTATTGGCTCACAAGTATTGTGAGAAGTGGGAACCAAACGTCAGATATCTTCCAGAGATAAACAAAATATCCATTTTGGACCTGCCCAAATTTTTAAAATGATTAATTTACAGTTATATTATTTTTTTCAGGAAAGTATATATATATATATATATATATATATATATATATATATATATATAAATATATATTAATATTCGTAGATGTAAAAATGTTATCAATAAGACCTTTAACTCTACCATTTCCACACTTGTCACTGTTCCTTTTCCCCAGCACAAACATAGTGTTATTTAAACCTGCGTGGTCCAATCTAAGTCTATCTGTGATGACTTCCAACCCGATGATTTCCTCCCTCTGTTCCTTTCCTTATAGCACTTTTCTATGACTGCCTTTTGCATTCTGTGATACCTCCTCCTGTTTCTGTCTTCATTATGCTTTTCTTCCACCTCTCTATTCCTGTCTTCTTAACCACTGCTTTTCAAATCCCATTTCCTCCACCAAGTGATATTGGCACAGGTATTTAATTTTGTAAGGCCTGTTTTGCAAACCTGTGAGCAAACTCATTCCCTTTCAGCCCCTCGTGTGCTGCACCAACTCTGTGTAGTCTTAGCAAACACAATTCAAAGAGTAAATCCTCCCTCATAGAGTGATGTTTGTTGACTGTATGCTTTTAATGACAGCTGTTGAGCTCAACTCAGTAAGCGAGTGAAAGCTTTTCGTTCCTTAAATCTAGCGGTGTCTCAGCTGCTTCAATTAGACCGGCGTTAGTCGTCTTAATAGCCCCAATGAATAATATGAATGCTCTATACTGCAGAAGGTAGTTTGATGATCCATTGACATGTTTGTATGATTGGGTAAAGCCTGAATTTTTCTTCATGGACTATATGAACAATGATTAAAGTTACATGTTTCTTTTTTCCCTTTAATTTTTAGGTGTCACTCACAATTACATGCATATTGGACATCCCTCTCTTCAGTCTGCTGACAAGGTGGCTAGCCCCTTACATGTTTGGTACACGTGTTGTCATTACACACACAGCTTTATGCATCTTTATTAGGTGGTAATCCAAAATGCATCTGGCTTTCACAGCCCACCGGTGATTATAAACTACATCCTGAAGAAACAATCATCTGAAGGAGGATACCAAAGTAACAAAAAGGCCTCTTGCTTCACCTGTGTCCCTATACTTTGTGATCGTCTCCTTGTATTGTACACTCTTCACTTGACAACACTTTTGCTCTAGTTTCTATCACCAGTGTCTCAAATTAGTTTATAAAAATAATCACCGTCCCTTTTCCTCCTCTAGAGGTGATCATGAATGTTTTGTTTGTATATGTCAGAGCTTAATATCTGCCATCCTGTTTTGGGGATATTATGATTAATATAAGTAAAGCAAATTGTCTTAAAAAAGGCCACGTCATACTTTTATCAGATGGTTATTTTGTTTGTTTTAAGGTTGAACTTTGAGATACCAGCTTCTAGAAATAAAATAGAGTAAAAACAACTTTGTTTGGAGACACCCGCCAGTTACAAAAAACACCAATAAATAAATCATGGACTTCGGCCAAGCTGGTTCCCTGCTTTGTATGGTGGCAAGTTTCTGTCTGGCCTCACTTCGTGACTCTGCAGCCCTTCACCACAAAGCCAGCATCTGACCCCAGGAAGCTAAATGCACCTGTGGCTCGTTACCGACCTTTTTCCTGACATCATGCCACTAAATCTCTTTTTCAGCAACAACTCATCCTCCCACACATGGAGATCAGACTACCAAACTCTTCCACTAACACATCTCTCACCTCCACTGTCTGAGTTTTGTCTGCTCCCGCCTGAGGTGTGACTGCAAGAGCAACAGCAGGGATCTTGACCTTAAGTTGTCCTCAGCAACCATGGTGGCTCCAGCTCGAATAAGACATGGATTAAAAAGCTACAGCGTGACAGGTGGCACAGCTCGTGGGACAGATCAGAAAAGGACAGCTCCATCAGCCTGTAGCTCACCTTGCGTGGGCTTCTGAGGAGACAAGAGTTGCATAATACTTCAGCATCCCACCTCACATTTCATACACCCCTTGGGGGAGCTGACATGTGGCTCAAGGTCGAGTCTGAGGCGGCCCACAGCCAATGCTGTGATGCTCCTCATCCAGCTGTTGTTTCTACATCTGTCCAAAATCTGCATCTCACAGCTCCTTTTACTGTGTGGCCACGTGGTGGCGCTAACAGCTCAGAGAGGACCTACAGTGTGTAATGTTGTCCCTGTTAAGCAGTGAAATAAAGCAGCACGTGTGTCACAGTTTTTCCCCACTGGTCCTCAGCACTCTTTATCTTTTAAATTGCACTGTTTGTGTGGTGAGGACTGAGACGTTTAATGGAGTTCATACAGCTCTAACCGAGACCAACAAGAAGAGTGATCAGGCTGACAAGCAGGTATGTTTCAAAGACACACAAGCACAGAGGCTTTCTCACTGTCGCCTCAGCTGAATAAATGCGGATTCACGCTGTGCAAGCAACTGCTGGTACACTAATTCTATGTCTCATAATGGACAGGCCCATTAAGTGTGCATTGGAAGCAACGTGATGACAAAACGTTCATCTGCCATAGTTAATTTAAATAAGATTTATAGTGTTTCCTTCCTCAGCACCTGCTTTTGTGTGGGGGAAATTGTTTTGTTTTGTTCTTCTCAGGGAATTCAGTTTAGAGCCGCGCGTCAGAAGCCAGTCAATAAAGCTGTGGGAGGATCACTACTCCCTACCAACGTATAAACCTTTAAAGAAATGAATTGTCTTGTATAGAGGTAAATGTGGGTGGAAGAATAGTGCATGTATTTGACATCCTTGTCACAAATACAAAGAACCTAATATTGTGTTTTGTGCAAATAAAGCACGACACCAAGGCTGTGACAAACATTTTATTGTTTTTACTTTTACACAAAGGATTAAACATACCAGCCATACACATCCATACCAGCTCTATAAATCCCATACAATATGTGAGTGCATGGCGCCACCATGCCAATTACATCATTATAATGCACTGCTGTGAGATAAATTAAAGATATTTCGCAGAAGACTAGATATTAAACGAGTCTCAGCCATGTGTGTGAATTAATCACATTAGAAAATATTATTTCAGCTCATGATTTGCTTCCGAATAATCACTCAGAGATCGTCAGATCTGACTGATGCAAGACATTAGAGCCTTGAGTTTGAAATCACAGCTAATTGACTCAACACTGAGGAGTTCAAATGTAGATATCAGACAACTGTTCTTTCCTCATCATCAGTCTTTCTCTCCAGGCCCAACATGGTTTAATGAAACTACATCTCTGCGTTCTGCAACAGCACCATTCTTTAGTAATAAATGATTGGAAGGATGAAACATGACTCCCTTGATGATTTTTTTAGTGTTTTCATGCTGGATATACATGTGCATTGTAGTAAATATAAAGCACACACACACACACACACACACACACACACACACACACACACACACAGTAGAAACATTTAAATTCATATGCACGTATTTGTCTAGTATTCCCGTGGAGCAACACACTCTGCGTTGCAGTTAATCATCATCTAGGCTCCACAAACTACATTAATTCTTACGAGTAACTACACATGCACAATGCAATTAAAAAGTGTCACCCTCAGGGTAAAAAAAAAAACTCTCTATGGCTAATTTCCAATTCATTAAATCCAGTCATTCAGGAACATGGGTTTTTCAAGGATAGTTGCTTATACTTTTGCTTTCATTTGCTGGTATGTATTCATAACCTCAGAAACAAAAAACTCATTAACATGGTTGACTTAAGTTTAGCAGCAAACTCATTGGCACTCAGCCTAAATGCCTATCTGCACTGTTCAATAAACAGCTGATAAAGAAAGCAAAATCCATTATATCTGACAGCACCCACCTCCTGCATTCAATACATAAGCCTTTCTGCCTCAGACAAAACTAACAGATAGAAATTCTCTTTCATGCCCTCTGACATTTCACTGCTCAACTCTGTAAAGTACAAGTAGCATCAGCACATCTCCAACCATGCCCGTTCTTTTCACTTTTATTCTAACTTTTCATACTCCATGTGTTCAGTGTTTTTTTTTATTCCTTTATTTATGTGATTTTAATTTGTGGTTATGTATTTTTTATAGGGCTGTCAATCAATTAAAATATTTAATCACGATTAATCGCATGATTGTCCATAGTTTATCTGTTCAAAATGTACCTTAAAGAGAGATTTGTCAAGTATTTAATACTCTTAACAACTTGGGAGTGGGCAAATATGCTTGCTTTATTCAAATGTATGTATATATTTATTATTAGAAACCAATTGACAACACAAAACAATGAGACATATTGTCCAGAAACCCTCACAGGTACTGCATTTAGCATAACAAAACAACATGGCAAACTGCAGCCCTACAGACAACAACAGCTGTCAGTGTGTCAGTGTGCTGACTTGACTATGACTTGCCCCAAACTGCATGTGATTATTATAAAGTGGGCATGTCTGTAAAGGGGAGACTCGTGGGTACCCATAAAGCCCAGTTTCATTCACATATCTTGAGGTCAGAGGTCAAGGGACCCCTTTGAAAATTGCCATGCCAGGTTCTCCTCGTCAAAATTTAGCGCAAGTTAAACCTAAAAATCATAAGTTTCGTTAAAGCATTAAAGAAATTAGTGGTGTTAAAACAAATTTGCTTTAATGCGTTATTATTGCGTTAACTTTGACGGCTCTAGTTTTTTTTTATCTTAAATGTCTAGCCCACTGAGCTACCTCTGCAAAATGCAACCAGATGTAGTAGGACATCCTGGTATTTTTGGCATACTGCATTTGACATATTATAATATCAACATACAAAACAAAGGATAGTGACCCCATTATTAAAATTGACACAGCACACCACACATTACATAAAAGTAATTAAAAAAATGTATCATTAAACTTATCCAGCATACTGCGTTTTGATCTTCTCAACTGGCATCTTGTCATTGATCTGTTTTTAGCAGATGTGTCCAGTGGCAGGTTTTTTTCAAGGCGATAAAATTCTAAATAATAGTGCGTCAATACAATAAATGATTGTTACCGCCACCACATTGAGTATGAATAATCCACACAAAACAACCTAACCTAACCCTCTTTACTTCATGTGAGATCTGTGCAGATTTGAGGAATAACAGCCCGCCTGCTCTGCTCATCTCTGGTGTAGCACGGCCGTGTCAAAAAAGACGTGCTTCTTTCGCTTTTCATTTCATCAGGTACGGTTACTTTTCACATTGTGTCACATAATTGTAGGGGAAACTTCCGTACTGTCCGTTGCACGTTCCTTTCCACCAGTTGGCATCAGACCGATCCACGACCTGAATGATGTCTCCAGACTTGAAGCTCAGCTCACCTTTCTCCTTAGACTTGAAGTCAAACTTCGCCCGCACACTCTACATACGGAAAAAGATACAAGAAATACAACAGTTGCAGTAGTTTGTTTTCTTTGTTACTTTGATTTAGTAACTCCTTAGTTGATTGTTAATCTGCAGTGATACAGATTTTCTTTTGAAAAACAAAACTGAGTCATTTTTTAAATGTTACAAAAATGCTTCTGTGGCACCGATTAATCTTTTGGGGTTAAAGTAATAAGCAGTTGCACTGTGAAATTACGGTCTGATTAAAATTTAATAAGTGAGTGATGGATGAATAATTCTTAAATTTCCTCTGGATATAGTCGGATCACTGCCATAATTTATATTCCTCTTTCATCCCCCAGGACATTCACATATAATTATGACGTGGTATCATCTCTGCACAGTTTGAAAGGAAAACATAATGAATACAAACAAATCTTTCAAAGTGAGGATAAAGATCTTTTGGTGTCCTGACCAAGTAAACACTCCACATGAAACACACTGAATGACACCTGAGTAAACTCTGCCCCCTGATGAGGTCCATCAAATATGTCTGAAAGCTCTGGTAAAAAAAAAAAAAAAAGGCACACATTGTGATAAGAGTTTTTTTTTTTTTCAAACTGCTGTTAAGGTCAAAATGAACCTTCAAGCTGAACGGAGATAACTGTTACAAAAACTGATAATTGTATCACACAGTCCTCCTACATTTCAACTGCTCCCTTGGCTGAGGAACATCGTTTGATATGATCGAAAGCTCCGGATCAGCTACTAAAAGGATCTTGTGGTAATCTTGTGTGCATGCATATTTTACTGTGAGCCTTTCAGTGCACGCCTCTGTCGTCTAGGTTTTGTGTAAGCACGAGAGTGTGCATGTCTAAGCCCTGTAAATGTGCATTTGTCATGTCTGACCTGTGGATCATGGATCACCTCGGTGTCGTGGAGAAGGATTGTTTCGTCGCGGCTCACAGAGGACTTGTAGTGATATGACACCAGTTGGTTCAATGAGTCGAACTTTACAATCCAGAGGAAATACTTTCCTCCGGTGTCACGCAAGACCTTCATGTGCTGGACAGTATTGCTGCACCTGAGGAGGGTGAAGAACAAAGAGATTTTAAAAACATGGAGAAGGTTTTATTATGTTTTGTTGATCTTGGAAAGCTAAAAAGTGAAAAGGGCAACTTAAATAGGCTAAGATGATACCTGAAAAACTTCAAAGCACCGCACAGGATGTCACATACTTTCAACTATTTTATTTTTTATTACTGGTGTAAAGGGCAGTATGCAAACAGGGACACAATACACTATATGTACACAATACATAGGAATAGACAGAAACAGGAATAGACAAAACGAGACAGACAAAACAAAGCATAATAATAATAATAATAATAATAATAATAATAATAATAATAAAGCAAGTCTAATCCAATTTGATATTTCTTTCCCCCAAATTAAAATATAAACATTTATTGTTGTGTATCAAACATTAAAAATAATGTTCTGCCACTTTAACATTTAATATTATTATTGACCTTTATTTTAAATCCAATTTAAATTGTAATCTAATTAATCAAAAGTTTACCTGAGTGCAAAAATATTTCTAAAGCCATTACCAGGAAATTAATTTGCTATCAAAGAAAACAAACAATTCATAAAATACAATAAAACAAGTGGACACAATGAAAACACAAAATACAAACATCAAATGCAGGATACAACGTTTCAAACTCTGGCTGTACAACAAGGGAGACGGTGAAAATGAAGCCCTGCCATTTTCATCAAGTTGCATCATAAGTAACAGTGAGACCCAGCGAGGCCAGAGCTTAGCTGAAATGTGTTTTTCACATTCTGTCCTCGCACACACGCAGGAGAAAGTGACAGCTTGCTTTGACGAAACGTTAAAGATCAATGATTAAACTGTCAGATTGACACAAAGAAGTCACCTTGGACGAGGCAGGCCAGTCAAAGAAAAACAAAACTGTCTAGACTACAATCTGTGCATCTATCAAGCTCTTAGTATATCATTTCTACATTGGTGATAAAACACTTCCTTTAGCACTCCTTCAAATCCAGAGTCCACCAACGCAGGATGACATTTTGACATGTTACAAATGAAAATTATGAAATTAGTGATGGCTAAATTCTAGTTAGCTGCTTCAGTTTCAGGATCCTGCTGCGCTGGCTCACTGTCACACTGTCATGACTTACTGGGACACTTGAATAGAACAGAGCCGTCATTAATGTTATTAGTAACACAAAAAATGTCTCAAGCCTGTGTGGTCACACACAGGGGCTTGATTGTTAAAGGCAGGGTTGGTAATTATGAGAAAATAACAAGAGATTTAAAAAAAGGATTCAACCGAAAAAAGCAAGCCCAGTGTTGCCAGCTCTTTTCCAATGAAAGTAGCGAGCAGCACTAGCTCCAAAAGTCACTAAATCTAAACAAGAAAGTCGCCAAATTGTTTTTTTTATTTGTCAGAGCATTTAATTTATTGATTGCTGTCGGGATGTAATGAGAATTTCAACAAATATAACTAGGGCTGTCAATCGATTAAAATATTTATTCGCGATTAATCGCATGATTGTCCGTAGTTAATCACGATTAATTGCAAATTATTCGCACATTTTGTATGCTCCAAATGTCCATTAAAGGAAGATTAGTCAAGTATTTAATACTCTTATCAACATGGGAGTGGACAAATATGCTTGCTTTATGCAAATGTATGTATATATTTATTACTGAATATCAATTAACAATGCATTAAGCATACAAAATATGCTCAAATCATAACACGGCAAACTGCAGCCCAACAGGCAACAACAGCTGTCAGTGTGCTGACTTGACTATGACTTGCCCCAAACTGCATGTGATTATCATAAAGTGGGCATGTCTGTAAAGGGGAGACTCGTGGGTACCCATGGAACCCATTTACATTCACATATCTATCTTGAGGTCAGAGGTCAAGCGACCCCTTTGAAAATGGCCAAAATTTAGCGCATGTTTGGAGCGCTATTTAGCCTCCTTCGTTACAAGATAGTAGTATGGTTGGATATTTATGAATGGATTCATTAGGTTTTCTAGTTTTATATGATACCAGTATCTTCACTCTAGCTTTAAAACTGAGCCCGCTCCAACCTAAAAACCGCAGGTTGCGTTAATGCGATAAAGAAATAAGTGCAGTTAAAACAAATTTGCGTTAACGCGTTATTATTGTTTTAACTTTGACAGCACTAAATATGACAAAAAGTGCATTTGAACAGTACTATAAACCTTTAAAGGGAAAATGTGAACATTTGGCTATGATGGCAAACTGCTTGTTTCACGGCGGGGAAAACTGTTTATTGTTGCAGCAGGTGTAACGTTGAAACTCTATCAGCTGATAATCAAACAGCAACAGGTGGTCGAGATGCAGTGGTTAACTTAAATGTGATCTTTTTCTCAAGTGTTGACAGAGACGATAGAGTGCCTTTTCCGTTTGGATTCAGCCATTCGAGCCACCTATCCTCCCATGACAGAGCAGCAGGTTGTATGGGGTTAAAAATCTAAAAAAGGTTAAAAATAGTCTTGAAGAAAACAAGATGAAATGCGAGAAATGCTGATATTGACGTCAAAGGACCTGAAAGCCAGGCTGAACCTGTACTAATGAGACGCCCTGGAGACCAAAACATTCAGGCAACCACTGTCAACTCATCAACTCCAAAATGTCAAATCAGGACGTTTCCCTCAGGTGGCTTTCAAAGTGGTAATTAAACTTAGCCCCACAGCATCCTCTTGTGTTTCTGATCCAGTCTGTCTGTCTGTCTGTCCGTTAGCAGCATATCTAAGAAAAGATAATTCAGTAAAGTTCTTGTGGAAAGTAGCCTAAGGTTATGGGCCAGTGAAGAACTGAAGGGTAGAAATGCTCTTTACAAAATGGCCAAGTGCTTTACATCACAGCTCCTGACACCTTAACTCTGAGGAAGTAAGGAAGGATCGACTTGATGGCAAAAATAAATCACACAGGTTGACGACACCCGAATAATCTAATTATTTCCTACTGTCAGTTTTTTTGTAATTCTAACTATTGAGTCGGAGCTTCCTGTGGCTTTGTGTGCTCAGAAACACTGACAAAGAGTATAGAAGCAAAGAGGCAAAAATACTTTTTTGACAATAGCCGCTAGATGGCGCTGCGGTAACGCTGGCCTGTAACCCAGTACACTTAAATAGCCCTCGTTTTACTCATTATGTCCTAAAAGTTGTAAAATTAACTAATAACCGAATCCAGAGTTATTTTCCTCGGCATAATGAACGTGTATCAGACCCACGGGACTGCACCACCATGCACGCTCTTCTGACATGTCCGGTTCTGCCAGCTTCCTGCCAGCTGTGTGCGGCTGTAATAATGGATATATTGTCTGTAATTCATCACTTTTATGATCTTGTAATACACCCATGGGTTGTATGCTGTAAGCCTGTACCGTGGTGGATGTATTAACGTCTCAGTTCCCAAACAACCGGCTATCTGCCAGTATTAGCACACACGAAATTAACAGAACTTAACAGTTTTAATGTTTGGCTATTTATGGGGCTCAGAGGGTAGAGCAGGTGATCCACCAATCGGAAGGTCGGTGGTTCGACCCCCGAAGTGTCCTTGAGCAAGACAATTAACCCCAAATTGCTCCCGAAGGCATAGCCATCGGCGTGTGAATGAGTATTTAGATTAGATCCTGATGGTTGTCACCTTGCATGGCAGCCTCTGCCATCAGTGTATGAATGTGTGTGTGAATAGGTGAATGCTGACATGTAGTGTAAAGCGCTTTGAGTGGTCGGAAGACTGTGGTGTATTGTGTATCGATTTTGGAGGTCCTTTACATGAAACAGATTGAGATTGCTCTCAAAATCTGTGTGCTGGATTTTTCTAACTTCCATTTATGTCCATCGCTCACTTTATGCTCCTCCGGGAAGTAGCCGGGCAAAACTGTTTAATAAGTAAATAAGTAAGTAGGCTAAGTAAATAGTTATAATAGTATGCATATTTATATTTATGTTATTGTTCAACACAGGCCATTTTGGTAGAGACCTTAAATATATGACGATAAAATATAAATAAAATTGCTTTACTATTGTGCGGCACTTTGTAGGCGGACGTTTTACTGGCGTCCAGTAGTCGCTTTCAGTCCAAAATGGCAGAAGCGTAGCTTTCGCTGCTGGGCGCTGGCGTTGCAATGGAACAAACAATTGACTTTCAGTTCTTAGCGATATACCTTCTTTGACACTGATTTGTTGGCATGGTCAGCCCCAAAGAGTGTCCCTCCCAATATCTGAAGGCCCGGCTGAACCTGTACTAAAGAGACACCACGTCCTGCATTTAGACAGTTCTTTTCAGCTCATTGCAAAATGTCCAAATGTACCTGGAAGTTAATTCCTAAATATACTGACTATCACTTCAGTGTTGCTTTTCATGGTTTGGCTTCTATTATTTGGGCTCTGTGTGCTTTATCCGGTGAGATGATGGGATTTTGCAGCTACATTTGTGACAAGAGAAACCTCATCTCTCACTCTCATTTCATGGTTCTGGCGGACAATACTATAGAGGTCAGGATGGCATGTTGAAGCTCCATAAAAGGTCACAGCCTAGTATGAGGAGTGATTTATTTTTCACTTCAACACATATTGGACAAATAGTAGAGAAAACTAAGACAAAACAAAGACACAAAGTGAAAGCCAAGAGATGCTGAGCCTCTGGATTGGCCTATGCTCCCCCCTTATACACTTGTATATGAACTCACACTTTCACTTCAGACACAGATCTCCATATTTTTGATTGAGTGATCAAGATGACCTTATTGCAGTGGGACAGTCCTAATTTTTATGCATTTGAAACAGTGTCCAGACAGGGATGCTCCTTGTCCTCACAATTGCACTTGAAATTAAGTTTGGCTTTTAAAAAGTGATGGCTGTGAAACGTGTCTGGCGGGGTGAATCTAGGCTGCAGGGCCTAGACAGATTGAATCACTGCTGTAAAAGAAAAAAACATATTTTTGTCTCTGTCTGTCTGCCTCCTATATTGTGAGGGAAACAGCTGCAGCCTCTGAAAATACAGGCAAAGTGACAAAAAAACTCAGAAGAGTTCAGCGTCTCGTTCACAAACGAACAATGTTCTCTCTTTTTCCACGCCGAGGCTCACGACTATTTCAATAATAAAATGAATTTGGAAGATGAGTTGCAAATCTTCATTTCCTCATTGTGTAATTAGTTCATTATCACTGGTTTCATTTAGAGCACACTCAATTAACCGCGTTATCTTCAGAACACAATAAACAGTTGCAGGACTGTAAATTGTATCAGTGTAAATGATAACGATAAAGAGAGAATCGTTAATTGTGTTTTAACGGGCAAATTAATTTCCCCAAACTTTTAAAATTAATAAAAAAATAAGGCCTTTTGGAAATTGTCACATCGGAAAAAAAAGGATAAAATATCAGCAGAGACATGTGTGTGCGCTACAGCAAATAGAAAATGTACATCAGGGTGGATTAATTGTAAAATCAACTGACTTGACAGAGAGGGTGAAATCCCCCGGAGTGCTCTCGCTCCTTCTGATGAGGAAGGCTCCGTCTTCTCTCTGTTTGCTCAGCAGTTCTTCAGCTTCGGTTCGACTGATGGACCTGTAATACCAGCTGTCAAAGTCAGCAGAACAAATAAAAAACAGTCACTGAAACTTGAACCATCATACTGTAAAGTAAATTAGAGTAGCTGCCGTTGAGGATAAGAAACTAGACACTTCTGAGACGAGAGGAGTTCTTGTTGCTAGAATCATAAACACAAAAGTCAAACACAAACAAACTGCAGAAAACACAGAATCTCTGACAGCTGATTGTTTCGGCATGATAATAATTACTAGTTTTGTTTTTTTGTTTGCTGCTTTTGTTGACTCACTAAATCTGGCAAGTGGTGAGAGAAAATTAAATCCATAAAAAGTCTCATGATATAATCAAAACATCAGTTTCTAATTAACCTTCAGGAAAATAATATAGTTTATTGAGTTGAGTTGAACCGATTTAATTAAGCAATGTCACTGAAAAAGTCTAATCTAATGCTGAAATATGTGTTGGTTTCAAGCAGTGGATGGTCAGAAAACCAGAAGTACACTTGGTAAGTTCTACTGTGTAGTGTGATATCACCTCGTCCGTTAGCAGCGTATCTGAAAAACTACTTAAACCTGCAGTAGGCAGAATGTTTTTGGCATCATTAGGCAAAATTTGCAGAATAACCTTTCAGCATATTGTAAATCAAGTGTTCTGAGATTAAACTAGATTGCACCTCCTCATGACTCTGTTTTCAGGCTTTAAAAAATCTAGCCTGAGACAGGAGACTCTGACCAATCACAGGTCATTTCAGAGAGAGAGAGCGTTCCTATTGGCTGTTCATTTAACAAAGGCAGCTGTCAATCACTCACAAACTCTGATCAAATGGTTCGCTACCTAGTTTGACCGCTTGATCGGAGTTTGCGAGTGATTGACAGCTGCTTAGAGACGGCAGGCTCCAGCTCGGCTCTGATTGGTTGTTTTCCTCCGGTCTGTGAAATCTTGCAGATGCCATTAGGAGCACCGGAGGACACAGAGGCACATGATTCTTTTCAGATTACCTGTCTCATGCACTGCTGTCAGGATATATTAACTGTTTTTTAAATCATAGTTGCTCCAATTCTACCCACTACTGCTTTAAGGGAATTAAATAATAATCTGATGGAAAGTAAGGTTAGGAGCCAGTAAAGAACTGAAGGGTAGAAATGCTCTTTGAAAATGGCCATTTATAAAGAAAGATCATCTTGATGGTTTTACGACACCTTCTTTCATTTATTGATTCGGAGTTTCCTGTGGCTTCATGTGCTCAGATTCACTGATCTGTTTGTTGGCTGAAGTCTTCAAAAGGACACGGACAGCCCCGAGGGTTGTCCCTCCCCGGACCTGAAAGCCAGGCTGAACCTGTACTAATGAGACACCCTACAGACAAAAATAAAGGTGCATTCAGACAGTCCCTTTGTGCTCTTTCCAAAATTTCCAATTATACCTGGAAGTTTCCCTCGGGTGGCTGACAAAATGGTAATTAAACTTAGTTCTACAATATCCTGAAAAATGTTCCATGAAAGTTCACAGTACAAATGTTGCTTTTCTTCTTTTGGCTACTATGATTTGGCAAATTGTTACTGTGTTGTTATTGTGACAAAAAAACAACATCTGTCACTCTCATTTTGTGGTTCTGGCAGGCAATATTACAGAGGTCAGAATGGTGAAGCCAGGACGCGTGAGGGTGTTGCTTTTAAAATCATAAAAAAAAAATACTCTGATGTGCAACTGATGTGTCCACCCAATCTGGGTATGGATGGAAAGACTGAATTTTGAGGAGTTCGGGATGGCACAGCCTCCTCGACCTTTAATATCACATCAGCTTTGAAATGTGGACTTTGATGTGTACGGCCCCTGAATTGAGTTGCAGCATGCTGTGTGTGTGTGTGTTATCCCTGCAGGACCGTACAACCTGTCCAGAATATTTCCCCAAAATGATCCCCTTTTGATTTATATATCCAGTTTTGAACTAGTACAACCAGTGGTGGAAACAACTTACAGTACATTTACTCAAATATGGTACTGAAGTACAATTTTGAGGTACGTGACTTTCCATTTTCTGCTACTTTATACTTCTACTCCGCTACATTTCAGAGGAAACTATTGTAATACTACTCCATTACATTTAGATAACTTTACTTACTAGTTACTTTTCCGAGTCATGTTTTCATAAAACACATAATGATAAGCTTATAAAATACAATATATCGTTTAAGATTAAACCAGTGGTTTCCTTTTTGGCGTCTGGTCTCTTACGTCTGTCTGACCCTTAGGTTGGGAACCACGGGACTAAACTGTATATGAAACAGTTGTTTAAATTAAAATGCTGTTTACACATTGTTTAATCTGTATTAACAATCTATAATGTAATATACTGTATAGTAATGCCAGTAGTATGCCAGTCAATGGCCATTTTTTTTTGCAGAACAAGTATTTTTACTTTTGATACTTTAAGTACATTTTGCGAATGATATTTTTGGACTTTTACTTAAGTAAGATCTTAAATGCAGGACTTCTGGTGGGGAATAATAGCACATTTTTACATTGTTGTATAGTTACTTTTACTTAAGCAAAAGATCTGAATACTTCCTTCACCACTGAGTACAACAAAAGACAGGGTTTTCACCTAGGAGACAGGCGTTAGTGTCCCGTGTGAAACCAATAATGTGTCTTTGTGTTTGTAGTTATTTTAACCCAAAACACAATACTTTTCCCTACACTTAACTTAATGTTTTTTTTGCCTAAACCAAAAGAAGCTGTAGTTTTGTGGCTTTAACCTAAAGAAGCCTTTTTGTTTGTGTTCAAAACATGACGTTTCATTCAGTTTTACATGTTAGAACGTGTTGCTTTTAAGTTTTACTTTCACTTTCACAACGTAGTAGGCGTAGTAGGCCCCTAATGACCCATATCTATGGTGCTTATAACGACTGATAACGCCTATTTAATGGCCCGATAACAGTCGAATCGGTTGTACCAACTGAGTACTCACGCTCACTCCCCCCTTTCCAAGACTGCGGTAACGTGAACCGTCGTTTGTAAAGAAGTGACTTTCTTATTATGTCTCTACTTGATTTATGTACTTTCATGTAAGTGTCATTAAGAAATTCCAATTTCAGTTCAATTCTACTTTTCAGTGTGCCACAGCTGGGATTAAATGAGACGTGAGAGAGCACCGTTACATTCCCACCATCAAAGCAGGTCTTAAAGTCAAGGAAAATCAATATTGGGTGAGACTTCATATTGAACTGCTGTGCTGTTGCAGTGCCACGGTGATCAAGAAAGAGATTCAGGTCAGTCAAGGATAAGACTCTTCACTCCCTTATACCGCTTCATCGTGGTATGCAGCATTAGAGAATATCTTTTTATTTGTATCGTTTAAGTTGTTTGTGATTGACTGAATGATGGAAAAGTTGTATTATTTTATAAATTCAACTATCTTTTATTCATTTGAAATGCCCATGTGATGTTTTATTGCCTGCTCTAGGTATTTAGGTGTCTGGCTATTTACCTGTATGTTAAATCACTCTATTGTAGTTAAATTGAAGACACAAACTATGTTTACTTTGACTACTGTAATATTGATTTTACTCTAAACAAGACAACCCTTAAAGCTGCAGTGGGTAGAAATGGAGAAAATATGATTGCTTATCATGAATGGATCATCTTTGGACTTGGTTGGACACAACAAGCAATCTGAACATATTACCTTGGGCTCTGAGCAAAAGGACATTTTCATTATTGTCTAACACTTTATTCATGAAGCAATTTATCTAAAAAGAATTGGACAAATAAGTCAATAACGAAAATCAATTGATTCAACGCTACTGAAATGTTTCACTTCTTTCAATCATGACTTACCCCTGTGGTTTAACTTTTACATAATTCTTGGGAATCATGCCTTCTCTCCCATTCAGCTCTGCTTTGTAAAAGTTGCCGTCACAGTTTAAATCCAAAATCTGCAGAAATGACAGAGAAAAAGAAGATACTGCAATTGAGAAAAAAAAAAATGACAGAGCTTACACAGGTGGTTCATTTTTATCCGCATAGAGAGGTCAAGAGGTCCAGTGATATCAAAAACTGACTGTTCGCTAATATTGCACAGCCATTGCCAAATACGGACGTTGTCTGTGCAAAAGGAAATTCTGTTTTGAAGAACCACGGAGAGCAATTCCTCTCCAGGTCCTCTGCTGGAGTTTGAATCCCTGCTGTTGACTCAAGATGTTATGTAGTTCTGGTGAGTGTGTCTGTGAGACGAGAGGGCAAAGTGAGACAAACAGTCGGGGGCTCTGTGTGGCCATCAAAAAGTCAGACAACCTGAGGGGCTTTATCTGAAGTCTCCGAACTCCCAAGCAGATAATGACTGTTTATCCGAGCGTCTGCAGCTATCATCTCTCTCAAACAGTGACGCTGAACATTTTCTATTGCGGATGGGAATGAAATAAAAGCTTTCAAATGAATAGAGAAATGAAGGCAGAGATATATAGCCTCAGGGTAGCCCGAGACTCCCCCTACTTCACACAATATAAATCAGACAGAATATCATCTTGAAACACGAGGAGATATTTGTATAAATCAAATCAGTGTACACTAGCACTCAGCGTCATTATTATTTTCTCCCAGACATGCTTATGATGACTTAAATGCCTCATTTTCAATGCATTCCCACTTGGCAGGTTGTCTCTTACACAGAGCGAGTTATCTGCCACCAGCCGTGATGCAAATTAAAAGCCATTCAACCTGGACAGGCCGCACCGTGCATGAACCTCCAACTGTGACAGAAATGTGTTGCATCTATACTTGCCAACTTTGAGACTACACAAATAGGGAGGATTTCAAAACCAAAGCTCTGTGGGTCCTCCCCCAGAAAGATCTGAATTTCAGAGACTTTATTTCCTGCATTCTGGTGGCTTTTAAAGAATGAAAATAACTAAATATTAAGTACACTGCAACAGCTTTTAGGCTTACTTTTAATTTAACTTTTAATTCTCAGCAAAGAAAACTGAAAAATTCGCCCCTCTGGTGTGAACTTGTGTGAATATCTGGTATGAACTAGGTTCATATTCATCAGTTTTCATTCATTCATTCGTTTTTTGCACCTGCTTGAGTATTATTTTCTCTTAGTACTCTCCATTTCTCTTTTCTTCTCTCACTCAACTGAAGGTCCTTTCAGACACAACGTGACAACGACACCACTGCGTTCTGAAACCCGTTATTTCTAACGGTTCCATGCCAAGACAGCTTTGCTGTGATGCTGTGATGGAAAAGACATTTTGGTGTAGATCTATTGCCATCAGGGTGGAAACAGTAGGGCTTATACACGCTGTACAGTGCTAGAAACATGTTGAGATAACAAATAGAGGGAAAAAAGGTGTGAAAAACTGCCATAAATTGGGAGAAATAGGGGAGAATTGTGACCCTGGGAGGAAACCAGGAGAGGGCAATGAAAAACGGCAGTCTCCCGGGAAAATCGGGAGGGTTGGTAAGTATGGTAGCATCATGCATTATGAACAGCTTATAAGAAAGTTTACAGACTTTTATAGGAAACTATAAATTCACACACTGAAAAAGCAGCGTCAGCATCCTCCTGCAGGATTATTCCCCTTAGGGGTTTCCAAATCACGATAATCTGCCTCACTGCTCACTGATGGAGCTCCAGGGACTCAATCATTCAGGCTCACAGTGAAACAAGAAAATATAAACTGAAGTGACCACTCGAACCACTGGAGAATCCTGCACCTGGTTCAGAAAACAAACATTTTGTTCTACCGTTGAAGTGGTGCCACTGTTTCCTGGCGGAAAATAACTTACTCTAAGTACGACTGTAAACTGTAAATACACCTGATTTATGAATCAAATGGGATATAAATGAGGGTAGCTTGTTGTATTGTATTGAAAGGAGATAATAATAACTTTATCCGTTCCCACAAAAGAGGAGCTTCCACTTTGCTGTAAATTGTGTATTTTTGGATGTTTCCCAGTAAACTGTAAGCTTAACAATATGAATAAGAAGATGGTTATATTCTATTTACTTGAAGCTAAAATTGCTCTTTCATGGAAATCCATGAATAGACCAAGCAAACAGAGTTGGGATGATGGATTGTTGCATTGTCTGGCTATGGAGAAATTTACTTATATATTAAAAAGGAAAATACAACACTTTTTTTTTTATAAGATTTGGGACTCATCCATCAAATTTCTGAAGGGGGAACATTTTGCTAAGACCTTGTAGTGATCTATTGTTAATCTTTTTTATTTTCTTATATATATATTTTTTGAATTCTGAGCAGTTTTGTTATTAATATGAGTCTGATTTTTTTTCTACAAAGATGTGATCTTAGTACCTTGTCAGCAAGTACGACAGCAGAATTTGCCTTACTTTTATGTGCAATGTGAAGTGTATGGTTTTTTATGTTATGTGAAAAATTTCAATAAACATACTACTGTCTGCCGAGCCGAGGCCGGCAACATGAAGGGGATAAAATTTTGAGTAAATTGTACTTGTCAGAGTAGTTTTAATGCAGCATACTTTTCACTCTTACTTGAGTAGATATTTAAAGAATAATCATTACTTTTACTCCGTTACATTTTGATGCATTTATCACGCTACTTTTATTTATTACTTTATGCATTCGTGATCCGTTGTGAGGCAGGTGGTCAGCTGGTCTCAGGTCTGCTGGCGCTCTGTTATCCTACCGCAGCCATGCCGTTTTAACCACAGATGGTCTTCCTCTGCAAGTGAGGAAGTGAACACAGCAGTATTTAATAGGCAATTAACGGTGAAGCCTCACAGCATTATCTCCTAATGAGTCTAAATGAGTCACCTGATGAGAGACATTTTCAGAAAGATAAGAGACTGATTTGTCTTCATGTGACTGGAGATCCCTGTCTGTGATGGGAACTGTGACTTAGGACATCTATAATGAAATATATATTTACACTATACTTGAGTACTTTTTCTTTTTGCAAAGAATAAGAGCACAAGTCACAGTATGTTGGTGTATATAACTTATGCACATGCAGACCTAATTTGAGATCTGGTGAGGATACACATGTAGTGTCAGACAGGTCAGCATGATGATGATCATCATCCTCACTGGGGAAGATTTTATCCCTGCAAATTTTCTGAAACCCAGTAATTGCACAACAGAAGACACTAATTATAACTATTATGATTCAAGGCATAGTTTGAGAAGACAGCTAGAGAAAGCAAATGTAATGAGATAATGACCTTTAAGACAAAAGACCACAGAAAGGAGAGGAGAAATGTTCAGCAAAAATATTCTTTCAACCCAAACACTGTTTTTAAAACAATGCAGCACTTCCTGATGTGGAAGGCTGATAAGTTGTTCTTTCTTTTCTAGAACTACGCAGAGACCTTGATAAAAACAAAGGGAATTTGGGGGGCGGGGAGGTATTATAAATTTAAAGATGGGTGTATCAAACAGAATTGTAGTGTTGCACCATCTCGTCTGTCGGGTTTTGATAGTTTTGTTTGTTTTGTTTTGTTTGTTTTGTTTGACAAACAGGTTAATGCACTTAGAACAGGTAGAAGCCAGTTGATGGGGGTCACATCACTTTAGGCTATACTGCTTTTTTTAGAAAGAATGCTTTCATCTCAGTGGGACATCTCTTCTAAAGCCACAAAACAATTGTCAATGCTGGTTTGTTTGATCACTTAACCTGTTTTTCATCTTTTTCTTTTTGTCTATGTTCCTCTTCTGAATAGTTCATGAGGAAAAACATTCCTAATTATTATTTATAAAGAGTTTAACAATCAAAAACTCAGCTATTCTGCTTCATCTGTGCGCTGGTGTGGTTGGATCAGATTCGATAGACAGTGCCGATGTTCAGCTTCCCGCTGTGTTACCGGCGTCCGTAGCTCGCCGGTGCTCATTTGCAGGCGAGACACGGCATGTCGCGTCAACCGGCAGAGGTATTGCTGGCGGGTGAGCGGAGATCTCTGGGCGCCGGTAACACGGATTGAAAATCGGCAAAAGTTTCCCTTTAAACAACCATTGACTATTGGTGACAGATGGGTCTCGAGAACTGGACTCTGTCAAAGTCAAACACTTTGTATGGGCGTCAACCACCCAAACCTTCAAATCCAAACTTTTTGATGGCCTATGAAAACTAAAATCCCAGTCCCTCTCCCTGCAGCGTGCGAGTCTGACTGTTCCATGTGTCTGCAAAGAGGTATTTGACATGAAAGAAAACATGTCCTTTTCCACACTGTCAAACGCATGAATGCTCTCCTGGCTATATATCTGGCTAGTGAAGTGCACAATTGGAAGAGCCGGTTTCTTCCAATTGTGCCTGCAGCACTTAGGCCTTAAAGAAAATTAGACTTTTTCCAAATAGTTTTGTCACCGCAATCTGTGTTAAAGGCTCGTGGATCACTACAAATAATAGTAATTTTCCCCCAGAAACTCCTCAGATCCACATCCTTAAATCTTCAGTAGGCAGAATATTTTTGGCATCATTGGGCAAAAATCCCATAATAACCTTTCAGCATATTATAATTCAGGTGTTCTGAGAGAAAACTAGACTTCTGCACCTCCTCATGGCTCTGTTTTCAGGCTTTAAAAAATCTAGCTTGTGACGGAAGACTTTGGCCAATCACAGGTCATTTCAGAGAGAGAGAGAGAGAGCGTTCCTATTGGCTGTGCTCCGGCTGGTGGGCGGTGCTTGGTATTTCCTCAACATGGCTGCCGGGTCAAAAAAGGTTCTCATTTTACAGCTAAACAGTACACTACAAGATGTTTCTGAAAACATTTGAGGTGAGTAATAAGCATGACGGTAACAGAATATTGATTCATATTTGATCAGCGCTGCCTAGTTTGACCGTTTGATCGGAGTTCGCGAGTGATTGACAGCAGAGACGGCAGACTCTAGATCAGCTCTGATTGGTTGTTTTCCTCCGGTCTGTGAAATCTCGCAGATGCCATTAGGAGCACCGGAGGACACAGAGGCACATGATTTTTTTTTTTAGATTGCTTGTCTCATGTATTACATACAACACATTTATTGCGGACCATCAATACCAACAATCACAATCTGAAGATCAATCAATACTGATCTACTTGGTCTTTTCATCCTCTAGTGCTACCTTTCCTAAAACATTTAATCAGACTGTGATGCTTTCCCAAAACTACTCAAAGACTCATCTCCTCCTCTCCTTCATCATTCACTGCTTCCGTCGGGTGTGCAGTAAACGGCTCTGCTGTCCACTTTACCAGCACAGGCCATTGATTTCCCCCGGAACTCTGAGGGATAGAAGAATAAACTCAATTTGTACTAATAGCCCGACAACACTCGGTTATCGGGCTCATCCAGCTATAAGAAATAGATGGCAGAAGTAAGAGTTAGAAGGACAGGTGACAGAATAATAAATTGTTCACCGAACCACTTATTTTGTACTGCTTTCAATGTTTTTTGCTCAATCCACATTCATCTTTTGTTAAAGAATCCATCTCTGTCTATGTAATCAAAACCTTAATAGCGAAGGCATCAATGGCTAATGGGCTGTCATGATGCAAGATAAGGTGACAAACACTATATAGGGAGAATGAGTGTTGAGAAGCTGGAGTAGATAACAATAGAAGCTGGGAATATGTAGACTTTTAAGAGAGACAAGGAGGCTGAGTGTCCTTTTTTGATATGAACTGATGTGTGTTTTGTCTGTCTGTATTTTTTGTTCAACTAATATTTTCCAACCCATGACTATTTCTGTCCATTTACGTAATCCTCTGCTCTTCAATCGGCAAGCCAAAATGAGGAAATACTCTGCAGATATAGAGCTCCAAAGCTTCATATTTCCTGCTACTCTTTCTCAGTAAAAAAGAAGCTGATGTTAGAAAACTGGCAGTCGAATGCGGTTGCCTTCCTCACCTTTTTTCTTTTGCTATCGCCTGAGGGACAGAAGGGGCAGTGTGGCTGTCAGAGAACAGGATTACATCAATTACCATGTCTGCGACCCACTCGGTACATGCCTGAAATTTATTTGGATGTTTTCCCTCCGACCTACATAAAGCTAACTTCCTCTCAGAGCACTGAAAAGTGGTGTGAGGTTTGAAGAGCTGCGGCAAAAGGAAGTCATGGAAGATCATGTGTGTTATACAGTATAATGGACAGGTACAGGACTAAGGGAGTCTGAGTCAAGACCAAGTCTTCTCTTGACTTGCTTTGCCGTTTCACTTCTCTTGCTCTGCTTCTCATAGACACAAAAAAGGAAAAAAAAAAAAAAACACACGGCAACCAGAGTCTTTCAAAGCTTTGAAGCTTCAACCATGGCCATGCCAGACGGTCTGAAGGGTATCCGCAGATCGATAACGTCAAGTACAGCCGACTATAGATTTTTTCTTGAAATATTATTACTTTATTCTCATTAAATTGCAACTTTACTCTGGTAAAACCACAACTTTTCCATCAAAATATTACAACTTTCTCGACTTCTCAGAGAACAAACGTAGATCTGGGATTTGTTTTGAATGTGCAGAAGGTTTTGAGCATGATCAGAAACCTTAAGGAAACAGACTTACTGAGCTATTAAAGTCCAGAGATTTGTAAATGAATTCAAATGAATTAATGTGGGCTACTATTGACTGTGAATATGGGGCCATGGGCACATTTAAAAAGGTTACTTCCCCAAACAAAAGACACAAAAGAGGATGGAAGAGTAAATTATGCCTACGTGTGTTGCTTCAGCAGAGGAAACACTAAATGAGAAAAGTTGAGCTACAGGAGAATACATTATTGAAAGCAATACAGAATGCCTGAGAGCCTTGCTGAATTATATTCCATTATATTTTGAATTTTCACCAACTATCTGACTTTAGGTTTTCCTTTACATAAATAAGGACATTTCCTATGGCGCTGGATGACCCTGATTTGCATAAAGCATAGCCTAGACCTCATCTCTATGCAAATGAGGAGCGACCAACATGACGCACTGTCTCTCAAATCGCACCACCACGCTACCAGAATGCTCTGCACGGCTGCTTACATAGACAATGGGAAGCGTGGAAAGGCCAGAGGCTGTGGACAGATACCATTAGTGGATTTCATATAATAGATATAACAACTAACTATTTATGTAACAATTTAGCCACAAGGTCTTGTTTTTTATTTCACCAACCCCTTTCATAACCCGCGAACTGTTTCTCGTAGACTCCTCTGGGAGGTATCAGCTCCTTTTTCATTTCACCATGGGGGTCAAGTATTTGTAAGGCTGTGTGTGTGAATGCATGCGCGTACGTGGTCGCAGCTATTGTGAATTCACTCTCGTTCTAATGCAGTGCTATTTTATGGTTTGACAACATGCTTATACTTGTTAATGAGGGTTAAGTTGCCACCATGGATTACACCACCACCTTGACTGACAGACTCAAAGAATTAGTTGGCATCAAATATGTAAATTTGTTGCCATCAGGGATAATGTGTCATCCTGTGCTGATCTGAGGTGCCTAAGGCATCGGTTTTAGTGCCTGTGTAAAATAGTTCTGCTAAGACCTGAGACTAACTCTTTTGGGACTGACTGAATCTGCTTGGTACTGCTAATGATGAATACTGAATATAATGAGGGACTGTAACATCTGAATATTTTGTATTGTTCTGGAAATTTAATGGAGACACACGCACAGAACTGTAAGAATTCAGTGCCTCTTCTCCGGCTCAATCTCATTCTACCATTGATCACAATCAAAGGAGAAACACAAGATTAAGCTACACATGAAACTCTGCCAGCTGACACCTCATCCCCAAGAAAAGGCCAGAAGAAGAGATGAAGTCATAGGCACAGTTTGAACTTCAAGGTTGGGGGTTCACAAAAAGGGAATGTAATGCTTACAACACAGAGAGGTACACTGTATCCTAACTGGATGTGACGCGAGTGAGTGTCAGCAACAAAATCAGTTTAATTGCATTGTTTTCTATTGGAATAAACTGCGCGCCATTTTGAGCTGAACTTTTGTCAGACGCCCTGTTTCTATTTATTCCTGTGGTTGCCTTTGAAAGGGCAACAAGGACGAGGAACGGCTGATTTCTGAAGTTGAAATGAGGAGTTATCTGTACAGTATGATACCTCTTCATTTCACATTAAAAACCTCCATAAGGTGACAGCTGGCTGGAGGGAGAGCTCCAGGAGATCGCATGACAGTTTACTTGCTGTTGGCTCTATATCGTAAGTCAGGATCTCTGGATCCCAAAAATAAGCCACAAACGAGCTGTAGGCACAGTAACTTCAGTCTGACGCGAATGACAGGAGATGTAATCCAGTTTCAAAAACGTTTACTGAAAAAAGTTACATATTAAATTATGTCATACGTTAGAAAAACTATGTGCTCCCGTGCCTAACACAGCTCTCTGCCTGACTCTACTGCACACTCACTCTCTCACTATATTAAAAGGGAGTATAAATCATCAAAATTCAACATACATGCATTTGTCTTTTCACCTTTCAAGTCAGCTAGAAATTATGAATTTTGCATGTTTTGTAATTTAACTTCTAGTCACACATTGTGGCTCTTACAGTCAAGAGACAGCAAACACTACTCACTCATCTTTTAAGTGGTTACATCTCCAGTCTGATCTTGATAGGTAGCCTACGTGGTTTGTTTACATGATGTGAAAGTGCATATGGTCTGATATTATTAGGTTATAAGTAAATAAAAAGGCCACAAATCTATCTTCTTATCTTGTTGGTTGGTTCTGTCAATAAGACACACAAGGTCGATGTTATTCATCAATACAATAAATTATTAATTCAGTGTTATTATAGAAGATATAGATGCATTTCTAGTGGGTTCAGTGAGCCCACTGAACAAATGCAAACTGCGCCTGTGTGAAGTGCAACATATTCCTCTTGTTTAATAAAACCTATAGCTATACAGCTGAGACTGGGAAAGCTTTGCGGCATCAAAGAAAGAGGACACACGGCAATTTCAGACGAATTTCAGAAGCCCGTCATGGACTGAAGGACTGTAATAAGTCTTCAGCGCAATTGGTACCTGCAGGATAAGAGGCCATTGAGAAGGGTCCTTCAACTGTAATGCTTTCCATACAGTTATGCTGAAACTAATCTGCACCATCCTTCATTTTACTGAACCTGTTTGAACTCAGAAAAGTAAGCAATTGTTCGTTCCTTCTCTACATCTTTCTCCCTCCCTCTCTCAATTTCAGAAGATATTTCGGGTTTTTTTCTGGCAAGAAATTGGGATCAAGGAAGTCTCATTCTTTCATACAGAAGTTTTTGGTCTCTACAACAAAGCTGAAAGTCTCATGAGGGTACAAAAAAAATATTGGTTTAGCAACGCAATTTATATCAGAACTGCACTGTTCCTGAAAAATGTCACAATCTACCGCTGTAGTTTGGGTGTAATTAACTTAAGGATGGAACGGTCCTAAATAAAATGTTTTATCTCAGTTTATCTCATTACACAGTTTGTCTTGAGGGCTTAAGGAATCGTCTACAATCATGCCATACGGAGGAATCTCTGGTGTTTGGTGGGAGCCAAAATGTCATTTTACCACACTGGTTACCATCAATCAAGACCTTAGTTAAAATGATTTTGTTTGCTTATAACTCATTGAACAGCAGTTTCTCTAAGGACAAACAAGGGCTTTTTGTCATCATCCAATCTCAGCTTAAATCTAAAATGGGGGGGCAAAGTATTTACTTTGCTGGAAGAAAAACAGACTCTTCAAACATTTTCATTGCAGCCATTTCTGTTATCTGTGCTTCTGCATTTTTTTTTTGTCTGTGTTATCAGTTGTCTGCCTCGCCAATATTTAATTATCGTTAACAGTATTTTTGTGAAGCACAGAGTGCCCTTTGGTTTGAAAAGTTCTCTACAAACAATTATTTATATATAACAGATTTTGCACGTGCAAACCAAGGACAAATGCCTTTTGCATGCAAAAAGTAGACAAAGTATTTTCTATTCTATTCTATATTGAACTAATACTGCTTTAAGCCCAAAGCGGTCTGACTGTCCTGCTGTGCAGCACATTCTCTACTTTGACTGGGTATCTACTGCAAAGAGAAAGAATTTCCCACTTATTGCACTGAAGAATTATATGCTTCAAAGCATATTAGAGTGAAAAAAAAACCTCCTCCAATTAACAACTGAGGGCTTTTGTGGGGAAAAATGTTGCAATGGAAGGAAATGTCAAGAAGCTAGAATGTTATTATCAGACTATTTTTTATTTTTTTTTTACAAGTGCTCAAATTCACATCTCTTCTTTTCATTTGATTGATTGGTGGGTAAAAGAAGAACTTAAAGCAGTAATCTGAAAAAAATCATGTGCCTCTGTGTCCTCTGGTGCTCCTAATGGCATCTGCAAGATTTCACAGACCGGAGGAAAACAACCAATCAGAGCCGAGCTGGAGCCTTGCGTCTCTGAGCAGCTGTCAATCACTCGCAAACTCCGATCAAACGGTCAAACTAGGCAGCGCTGATCAAATATGAATCGATATTCTGTTACTGTAATGCCTATTTCTTGCCAAAAAAGTTTTCAGAAACATCTTGTAGTGTACTGTTTAGCTGTAAAATAAGAAAGTTTGTGACCCGGCAGCTATTTTGAGATCTGTTGAGGAAATACCAAGCACCGGCCACCAGCCGGAGCACAGCCAATAGGAACGCTCTCTCTCTCTCTGAAATGACCTGTGATTGGTCAAAGTCTCCCGTCACAAACCTGAAAACAGAGCCATGAGGAGGAGCAGAAGTCTAGTTTTCTCTCAGAGCACTTGAATTACAATATGCTGAAAGGTTATTATGGATTTCTTTGCATAATGATGCCAAACATATTCTGCCTACTGCAGGTTTTAATGATGAAAAATACAAAAACACTGCCAAAAGCAATTCATCACCTTTATCTGTATAGGCCAACTCTTGAAATGAGAGAGGTATTTAAGTGCCACATCACCACACATCTCTTCCACAGTTTTAGAGGAGTAACTGAATCACATAGTTTAATATGATCAGTACTCATTTAGGGAGACATTCACAGTAAAAAGGCCTGATGCCAAAACCAAACCAGGCAGCATGATGAATCCAGGAAGGGCAACCCGTCCTCTGATATTCAATTTGGAACAAGAGCAGGCAACCTTCCTGATGTTAATCCAAATTCATTTCTCTATGCTCTTTTTTTATCCACTTACTTTTCCCTGCGATCTGGCCTGCATAACAACTTACAACAGAGCTGTCCCAAGAAGCTGACAGACAAGACTGAGTGGAGCTCTGATATCAGGGCCATAGTGGGAATTGCTATTAAAAGCCAATTATTTGTTGCTGCACCAAAACACACATTGACACTCTCAATCTTTAAATATGTATCAGACACACACAGACTCCCGAGACACATTCAGTATGGTACCTTTCTCAAGGAGGAAGCTTGAAAAGCTTCAAATGAAGAATTTTGTCTGCTGAAACTAATTCAGCGGCCTTAATTTACCAACTACCAGACGGAGTGACAGATGGAGACATGTTGTTCTGTCTGGTGTGGGCGTCACAAGTAATACGGTTAGTCAGTCAGACAGATATGTGTGTGTGTGTGTGTTTACAGCCGTGTGTTTCCTTGTTACAGCATCAATCATCTGAGAGAAAAGTACAGGGCTGATGCAGTTTTGGCATATTTGTGCACTTTGAGTGTAATTGGGGTGGGGTGTTATGCCAATAATCAGTTGTGTGAATATCACAGCATTAACTTGTCATTAATATTCTTGTGATTTACTTTGGGCTGTCAAAGTTAACGCGATAATAACCTGTTAATACGGGCTCAGTTTTAAAGCTAGAGTGAAGATACTGGCATCATATGAACCTCAAAAAACCTAAGGAATTCAGTGGTACCATGTCACACTAGTTTGTAGTGAAGGAGGCTAAATAACGCTCCAAAGTTACACTAAATTTTGGTGGGGAAAAACTGGCATGGCCACTTTCAAAGGGGTCCCTTGACCTCTGACCTCCAGATATGTGAATGAAAATGGGTCATATGGGTACCCACGAGTCTCCCCTTTACAGACATGCCCACTTTATGATAATCACATGCAGTTTGGGGCAAGTCATAGTCAAGTCAGCACACTGACACACTGACAGCTGTTGTTGCCTGTTGGGCTTGAGTTTGCCATGTTATGATTTGAGCATATTTTTATGCTAAATGCAGTACCTGTGAGAGTTTCTGGACAATATTTGTCATTGTTTTGTGTTGTTAATTGATTTCCAATAATAAATATATACATACATCTGCAAAATGCAAGCAAGTTTACCCACTCCCATGTTGATAAGACTATTAAAACTTGACAAATCTCCCTTTAAGTTACATTGTGAACAGCTAAATACTGTGAGATTAATTACAATTAATTAATGGAGCTGTTGCCCCCACGACCCGACCCAGGATAAACGGTTGAAGATGAGAGATGATTGAGTGCAGTTAACAATGGACAATCACACGATTAATCGCAATTAAATAGTTTAATCAACAGACAGGCCTAGTTTTACTGTAAGTCTTTCTTAAATTTAAAAGAAAGGTTCTTTATTAAATTGAAATTTCACATTGTGACACATTGTCAATTTAACTCGTCAGTCATGTAAATGTGAAAACTGTCAACGACAACTACAGTATGGCCATATAGGAATATTTTCACTATTATATATATGGAGAAAACAGAATTACTGAGTTATCACCCAGGCAGGTGTAACTGTGTCTGGGTTAAACACCAAGGCACTATTTTGAAGAAAGACATTTTGCCAATTTTGCGTAACCCTTAAACATCGACAGCACAAAGAGCAGCTGATTAGTCTGTGAACCTCAGATTCTGCACAAGGATAAAACACATTGTGTCGAACACAAGCCTCTTAATTGTAACAGTAGAAGCAATTACTGCCATTCTATTTATTTCCTCCAAAGTCACTAAATAATAACGATATATAAGCCCTCTGGTAGCGTTTATGAGTAACACAAAGACTACACTTTGCCAGGTACCGGTTCTGGTGATGTGTTTTGCTTTGTTACTATTGAATTTCTCCTCCAGTTGTCTCAATTTGCAACTGCTGCTTTAACAACCAAAGAATAGTAGTAGTCTAACCCCAAACTGGAGAGTGCTTGTTAAATTTGAATGATAGCCAAATGTTTGTTTATTTGGATCCTCATTAGTTGTTGTTTTTTTAACCAGCTATTCTTCCTGAGTTGTATTTGAATGCCTTTCCTGGAGTTTATTGGACAGATTAAACTTTTTCTGTCATAGCTGATGTGAGTTGAAAGAAAAACTGTGACAGACCCAGACAGGGAAACTGTGGTGTCTGCCTTATTTAAACTCACACACCCACTACTTGGTATTTTAGGCCTACTCTGTGTAAAATAGCAGTTTAAACAAGTATGCATTACAGAACATCTTGCACATCAACATATCTATCTGACATACTGTACATACATCTCATGTGTCGACTTTAACATTTTTAAATATTCAAATAGAAAATGTATCCCAGCATAATAAAGTAGAACAAGCATATGGAGGACGGATCCTGACAAAATCAAAACTAAATAAATAAATAAATGATTCGATAAATAAATAAATATCATTAAATGTATCAAAAATAATATTGAAAATAAATGTAGCAATTAATTAATTGATGAATTGTGACATAAATTGATATTTCTGCTTAATTTGCTTCTTTATTTATTTATCTTTGTAATAATTCCCTTATTTATTTACTATTCTGTTTCATTTCCCCTTTTATTAATTTATGTATTATTTCATATTGTTATAATTTTTTTAATGCATTTATTCATTTCTGAAAAAAAATCTTTTATTTACTCATTTATTTTGCATGTATTTATTTAATTTTGCATTTATTTTTTATTTATTTTATAATTACCTTTAAAATGTATGTATTTATTTATTTATTTATTCATTTTTTTTCATTTCATTATTTATGCACCCCCTTATTTATTTCCCCAAACTTATATATTACTGTATTCTTTTCTTGGTGGGTCCATGACACAGTTCAGATTCAGACTGTTGATCTGCACACCTGTACCAGTATGAGGCAGCGACGGGGGGAGCATACACAGTAGTCCATCTATGTACTCTGACCCATATGCTCTGACCCCATGACAAATATTGAGTGACAGTCCCCTCATTTGCATAATGAGGCAAAAATGCAAAAAGAAATGTATAAAGAAAAGAAT
>CAKAOH010004808.1:1213-32490 GCA_916701665.1 Sebastiscus tertius | reverse complement strand
TATTTTTGGGGAACATTTTACTAATATTTTTTTAGATATTTTAGACTTTTTGGGAATATTCTACTAATATTTTTTTTTTAGATATTTTAGACTTTTTGGGGATATTTTCCTAATATGTTTTGGGATATTTAATTAATATTTTTGGGGAATATTTTACTAATATTCTTTTTAGATATTTTAGACTCATAAGTAATTAATTAGAAAATTGCATATTTTCCATGATGACTTGTCGAGATGATTCCCCAATGTATTATTGTGTTTTCCATTAGTCATGATATTAATTCCCTTAATTCATCATCCGGATTTTCTGTATTCCCAATTTACAGATGTCCCTAAAGGCCTCTCAGGTGCGTCTGTCTAGCAGGCTATCAGGTGAGTGAACTAACAACCAGAAGCTCAGTTTAATGAGAATAGTTTCTAAAAACAGAAGTTTCTAATGTAATGTTAACATTTACAAGCGGTAATAAAGGAGCTGGCAGTTATAGCGTTAGAGAAAACTGGAAATGTTCCTTTCCAATTAACGTTTCTTTCCAGTTAACGTTAATTGGATTATCCAGGTGAGTTAGCTACTTAAAGCTAGCTGTTAGCATTAATATCTCGCTGTAATAGAGTTGAATTGTGTGTTATTTGACTCTGGTAAAGTAAAAGCAGTCAGGTTGTGTGATGTGAAGTAAATACAGTTGTTATTAATGAGCTGATTAACGTTAGCCGCCACCTGTTGGCTTAATTATGGCCTAGAAACTAAGCTAAGTGCCACATAATGTTATAGCTAACTAGCTGATCTAGCTCTAGTAAAGCACACAAAGAAGTTAGTGTGTGTTTGTATTGTGTAAAACTTGTGGTAATGAAGTTTGCTAAAAAGGTGTAACACAGAATTGGGTGATAATTTATACTGCATGCCTTATATAAACAATCAAACCAGACTGGAGGATAATAGGTGTCACTATTTGCTGCCATTCAAAAAAATCTAAATGGTTTCAAAAAACATTTCTGACTAAACTTTGACATACCAGCCTGTGATAATCCATCAACCTTATGCTCCTCTGATAATAACTATACTCAAAATAATTCATAATTTCTGAGTTTTTTTTACTAAAAAATTAGGTATAATTTCATATAAATGAGGTTTATTGACAATAAATACCAAAAAAAAGTATAAAACTTGTGGTAATGAGTTGGAATGAAGTTGGCTAAAAAGGTGTAACACAAAATTGGCCGATAATTTATAGTGTATGCTTTGAAAACAGTCAAACCAGACTAACTGTTCTGTACACTTGTTCTTTCTTTTTAGGGAGGATTCTCTCTGCTGACAATGTGGAGCTGCTTCGTCAGCCGTGTTGATCGCTTCTTGTGGATGCCCTCATCTTGTCTGGACTCTGACACCAGGATGTTGTGCAGTTCCAACTAAGGAGGTAGGAACCAACACAAAGTAAACTTAACTAAAGAGGATTCAGTTGATATTAACCATGGCCTGTGGCCACAAAACGTTACTCTGTGGCCAATAAATATCCCCTGCAGGTGGCCCCTTGTGGCCACCAAGTTTTATCAGGTCTGTCTTGAGAATGACACTGCGTGTCTGAATGAGATTACCTGTATAAATAAAGGTTAAATTAAAAGAAAATACTGTGATCCTTCGCCAACACAATGTTACAGTTCCACAAACATCCTGATTTGCGCCTTTTAGTTCAATATTCTATGAAAACAGCAAACAGTACTACTCGTTGCCAGATAGCTACCGATATTTCTGGGCTACCGAAGTATGGGTTTAAGCCTGCTCAACCTGCTAACGCAATCCTTGGAGGAAGGAATAAGCGAATAACATTAAAGGAAATAAGGAATATTCAAAGGGAATGCCGCTCGAACAGCTGATGGTGCGGAGATACACACACACCTGTGCGAATATATCTGCAATGGCCGTTTGTTTGGTTTAATCCATTATACTGTGTTAGTCAGAAAGCGTAATGTATTGTGAGTGGTCAAGTGACAGAGAGATCAACTGTTTGGCGACTAATGAAAGCGTTTGGTCGTGCTTTACAGCATTTTGGTCGCATATGGTGTCCAGTAAAACACTGTTAGCAGAGGATGGTTTCGATCCATCGACCTCTGGGTTATGGGCCCAGCACGCTTCCGCTGCGCCACTCTGCTGTCAGTCACCCCAGATGGGACTCGAACCCACAATCCCTGGCTTAGGAGGCCAGTGCCTTATCCATTAGGCCACTGGGGCTTCACGTCACATAATTTCAATAGTTCTAATAACGAACAGCGAGTTCCACTATAAAGCAACAATATGGGAAACACAATGTGGGGTTTAAATCAAGATAACAATGGCCCCTGATGCTACTGTGGCAGTAACAGAGAAAAAACAGAGATATAAAGAGAAACAGAAACAGAAAGAGGAGGGGGAGGAGACACAGTAAAGCTCTGACAGAAAAGAGAACTAAAGATACAAACTGTGACACAGCGTCAAAATGTGTCCAGAAGAACAGAAAAAAATTGAAATATAAAAGACTGAATAGAAGAAATCTTTAGTGGGCTCACTTTAGCTTAAAGATGGTACTTCAGCCAATCAGAGTGATTTCTCTCACTGACGGGCGCCACCGCCGATTCAATATGCTAAATCGGCCGAAATACCTCAGCTCACCGACGCCCCTGAACTGTCCGATGGCAGACCGTTGGCTTGGTGTGTTAGGGCCTTTAGTCAAGTTGTCCTGTCACAAAGCTGGCTCACGTTTAACCATTCACCATGGTAACCTGTGCTGCGAGGCTAACCTGCTCCGGCGCCGGTTAATTTCAGAGGATTAGATCAAAATCTGTAAACAGCCCGACCACTGACCAATCACATCACTAGAAAGTCATTATCCAGGATCTTGACAGGAAGAAAAGGACTGATTTTATAATTGTATAACAAGTAATACAGAACAATGTAAAACACAGATAGCAGAGGATGGTTTCGATCCATCGACCTCTGGGTTATGGGCCCAGCACGCTTCCGCTGCGCCACTCTGCTGTCAATCACCCCAGATGGGACTTGAACCCACAATCCCTGGCTTAGGAGGCCAGTGCCTTATCCATTAGGCCACTGGGGCTTCACACACTCCTCTTTCTGCTTCAGGGGCCATTGTTTTGTATTTCAACCCCACATTGTGTTTCCCATATTGTTGCTTTATAGTGGAACTCACTGTTCGCCATTACAACAGGTGAACTTGTGGGTTCGAGTCCCATCTGGGGTGACTGACAGCAGAGTGGCGCAGCGGAAGCGTGCTGGGCCCATAACCCAGAGGTCGATGGATCGAAACCATCCTCTGCTAACAGTGTTTTACTGGGCCCCATATGTGACCAAAACGTTGTAAAGCGCAACCAAACACTTTCATTAGTCTCTGCGAGCTCTGTCACTCGACCACTCACATTACATTACGCTACTCTTGTACCAATGGAATATGTAGCCATGTGGATACCTGACGTTACCGTAGGTAGACACAGTAAACTCACTATCAATAATAATACATTCTGAACAACAAATCTGTGTTGAAATAGGCAGGACTAAAGCTAGTTAAGAGGGGGTGTCATTGATTTACATTATGAGGCGTTCAGGCTCTAATCAGTGCCTTATCCATTAGGCCACTGGGGCTTCACACGCTTCAAGGTGAACAATTCTATTGACGAACAGTGAAAGCAACACTACGGGAACCACAATGTGGGGTTTAGATTAAGATAACGATGGATAACATAGTGTCACAATCTTCCTTTTCTGCTCTGTTTCTTAAATGTCTGGGTTACAGTCCTATCATACAAAAGGCAGTTCAGGTTAGAGTTGTGCAATATTTAAAAAATTTACAACCAGCCATCAATTGCAACAACAGCAACCGCCGATTGCTGATATATTCGTGCGTGTGCCGACACGCACTCGCCACTGACGTAGTTTTAGCAGGGAGATCAACTGTTTTACCGGCGAAGCATCGTAAAACACATTCAAACTTGAGAGAAACAAAATAAAACTCACCAAAAATGTCTTGATTAGTCTTTCCAGCATTCGCCAACTCTGGTTTGGTCGAAATATACCCTTATTATACCGAGTTAGATGTGAAAATATGCCGACTCTACGCGTTTTCCCCCTCTGTATCTCTCTCTGTACGCTGTGCAGCGGCTGAGTGGCTCTCGATCTTTGGAAGCAGACCATTAAATTAGCAAAATAAAATGACAAACATGGCCCAAAAAAATCAACCGGTGATGTACTCAGCAAATCACGACATTTTTTTGTTTGAGGGATTTGACAGTTTCAGGTCTCTGATTCACTGGGAGGAAAGAAACGAGAGACAGAAGTGTGACTAAGCAATGAAAAGATCAATGCCTGTTGAGGAGCCTATAAAACACAGTGTCTTTAACGAAGCATATTGTTTGTCCTGCTTAGTTAACCAGTATCTGCTCTTCCAGTGATTAAGGCCCTCCCTCCATTCATTCACCTGTGGCGTAATCATTAATTAACAACAACCCTGACTGAGCTGAAAAAGCTGACTAATCTAATCAGGCACAGATAAGACAAGGCATATAACATATAGATAAGGCACATGTAAGACTGTCTAATGTGAATACATTATGGTATATTCTGTTATTCTGTCTGTATTCATATGAAATCTCATTTGTTTAGTTTCCTGTGTGTACAGCATGCTGTATACCTATAAGTCAAATTCACATTTTAAATCTGTTGTTTTCAATTCGAACATATTTCTTAAAGGTCAAAAGGTGATTGACGCACTAATTTAAAAAGACAAGAAAAGTACATAATCGGTGAACTAACTCGCTCTGTAAATGATCAAACATGCATGGTCATCTCTCTTAATTTCTACCACTTCTGTTACCACCTCTACAACCGCATTTACGGTTTGGAACTTTGCCCCCTCACTCAAACACACTGTCCAATTTGTAGATTTGTCTTCAAGGTCTCCAGGCACAGCAGTGGAGCCACAACGTAGACAGAGACAGTCTCAGCCTCAGATAACTGAGGGACAGAGGAGACAGAGAAGAAAGAGTAATCTTCTGTCTACTTCGTCGGAGAATCCTCTCTGTTGTGGACTTTAAAGTAAAACCGTACCTTCGTCTGTTGGCTGCAACAAAAAGCAATCACAACTGGTCGTGTGGTGCCACTTGGATCTGATGGAAAAGATTCAACGTGAAGCCTGGGGACCATCGCACACAGAGAGGATTAATTCTTCATGAAGAGGGATGTGCCATTTTGTCATTGAAGGAACTTTATTTAAGTTAGGTGGAAGATTTTCATTACAATCCTGACCAGAAATAGACTTGGAGTTATTTCTTCTGAACTGGAAAAACGGGTATCAGCATAGAAGACAAAACTTTATATCACTCCTCTGAAAACCTACACTAAACTTGCATGGTTCATCTCAGGGCTTCAGTAGGTTCTGGGCTTTTGTAAAAGAAATCTTTTACCATTTTCTGATACAGCTGGAACACACAAGGTAATTATTATCACAAGTTCAACAGTATCAACAGTTTAGTCTCAGAGGGATCGTGATCAGGACTTGAATGAACATGAAACTAACTGTAATTGTATTTTTTATTGTGCCAAAACTAGGGCTGTCATTCGATAATCGATATTGATAATTATTAATTGAAAATATTTAATTGTGATTAATCCAATATTAATATATTAATCGCACCTTTTATATCAGTTCAAAATGTATCTTAAAGGGAGATTTGTCAAGTATTTAATACTCTTATCAACATGGGTGTGGACAAATATGCTGCTTTATGCAAATGTATGTACAGTATATACTGTATTTATTATTGGAAATCAATTAACAACACAAAACAATGACAGATATTGTCAAGAAACCCTCACAGGTACTGCATTTAGCATAAAAATATGCTCAAATCATAACATGGCAAGCTCAAGCCCAACAGGCAACAACAGCCGTCAGTGTGCTGACTTGACTATGACTTGTCCAAAACTAAGATTCCTTTAGTTGATTGAGTCTCTTTTTTATGCTTTTTCATGCTGAATGACTTTTTTCCACTTATTTCCAGACACTTATGAGCACTCCTCTGGTAAAGACGAGATTTAAAATGGTGCTTTTGTGTGATTCTTTGTGGAGAAACTTTTACAAGTCTATCAATTAAATCAACTAATCAATTAGTCGACTATGAATTTCTTTGTTCGAGGACAGCCCTAGTTATAGTAATATGTTATGCTTTTTTAAAAAAGATATTTTGAGGTCTTTTCTCACTAAATGGAAACGCTGTTGAAAATATAATGGCAGTGCAAGAATGATTGAAAAATGTAAGGAATAGATTTCCTGACAAAGCAAATCCAGCATTTGGAAAGAAAAGAAGCTAATATGTTTTGTTGTTTATGTTGCAGCTAGTTTTAGCCATGGCGGAGAGGAGACGGATGGGTTACAGCGTGCACAGGGAGATCCTGGACGAAGGAGCCGTGGAGGAGCTGGCAGTAAAGTCAGACTCAAAACCATCTCTGTCTGAGAAGATCAAAAAGTCAATGAGGTAAAGTTCCCCACATCTAATTTACTGTGCATCTCAACGAATCTCTCTCTACTTATTCAGACATTTTCTGTCTTGTATATTTTAGGCCCAAAGCATACAGCAATTACACTCAGAATAAATTAGTCTTCATACACCAGATTTCTTAACAAATGAAATACTAAACCTACTGTGTTCTACTTGTACATTTTCGACGAAGCGAGAACTTAATACATCATATTACACTTAGCAAATTGAGCAATAAGTCCTGCTTCATCTACGTCTTATTATCCTCTTTCCAAATGTAAGAAAACTGTTTAGTGATCTCATTAATGATTACATGAGGAAACATGTAAAGATGCAGTTGACAGACTGAGAGGATAAAAGATGATTTATTAACTTTTTAGGTCGCTGGATAAAAAGATGAGTCAACATCGAAAGTGGCAAAACGTGTGTCAAAACAACACCACTGTCTTAGTTCTAGTTTTTCCTGTTCTTCTGGACTCATGTTGGCACTGTGTCACAGTTTGTAGCTCTAGTTCTCTATTCTGTCTGAGCTTGACTCTCCTCCTCCTCTTTCTGGTTCAGTGGCCATTGTTTTCTCAATTTGAACCCCACATTGTGTTTCCCATATTGTTGCTTTATAGTGGAACTCACTGTTTGTGATTACAACAGGTGAACTTGTGTGATATGAAGCCCCAGTGGCCTAATGGATAAGGCACTGGCCTCCTAAGCCAGGGATTGTGGGTTCGAGTCCCATCTGGGGTGACTGACAGCAGAGTGGCGCAGCGGAAGCGTGCTGGGCCCATAACCCAGAGGTCGATGGATCGAAACCATCCTCTGCTAACAGTGTTTTACTGGACACCATATGCGACCAAAATGCTGTAAAGTGCAACTCAACATTGTCATTTGTCGTATATCAGCTGATCTGCTTTGTGCGCTCTCTCTGTCACTCGACCATACCAACGGAATATGTAGCATTGTGGATACCTGACGTTGCCGCAGGTAGACTGTTTGAGACGCAGAAAATTCACTATCAGTCATGCTACATTGTGAAAAACAAATCCGTGTTGAACTCGGCAGAACGAAAGCTAAGTTAACACATTATGATGCGTTCAGGCTCTATTCAGTAAAAATGACGAAGGTAAATTCTAACGTTATCATGATGTGTTCAAATGTTGTAAATGTAGTTTTTGGCGAGAAACTTAAATATATACAGTTGTTTGAAGAAGATGTTTTCACAGCAATATATAATAAATAATAGAGAGTGAATTATAACCTGTTTAACTTCTTAACAAGAGCCAGTATGCAAACGGTAATAAAGGAGTGGATGTTGAAGTACATGGGATTTATTGTTTTACTTTTATTGTTTTTTTACCGTGGTCTCAAATTGGTATCAAGAATCATGGAATTTCCCTGGTACTGCTATCGACTACTAAATTTCTGGTATTGTTACAGCTCTGGTGTAGGCCTGTGGGAACTGACAAAATGCTTAAAATGTATTATTGTGGTGCCAAAGGGCGCAGTGAAATATTTTGCTGCACCTAAATTATGTGCTCTGTGCACCCAATATAAAAAGTTAGTCTGGATCCCTGCACAACATCAGCCTGGACACGCTGTTATCACAACATATCCTTACGACAATTTACCCCCCTCACCGCTCTCTCTTCTTTTTCCCTGTCTGTCTCTCTGACACACAAACTCAGGTGTTCTGGTCCCAGGTTGAAGAGCTGCATGCTGGGTAGCTTTCCTGTTGTATCATGGCTGCCTCGTTACTCCATCAGAGAAAACGCCCTCGGCGACCTGATCTCTGGAATCAGTGTGGGGATCATGCATCTGCCGCAGGGTGAGGATGGATGTTCAGGAGATCAGTTCAGTAGAGATGCAGTGAGGGGTTTGACTGATAGAACAAATGAAGGAAGAGATGTTGCTATAATTATATTAAATGATAATCTGCAGGTTGCTCATGACCCTACTGCTCAATATCTTCCTTGTAATAGTTGTTTTCCAGTTATTACTGTATTGTGGGAAATCATATTCATCCTCTGCTCTCCCTGCAGGTATGGCCTATGCCCTGCTAGCATCTGTTCCTCCAGTCTATGGCCTTTTCTCTTCCTTCTACCCAGTCCTCGTCTACTTCATCTTTGGCACGTCCAAGCACATCTCCATCGGTTTGTACTTTAACAACACTTGCTGTTATCTGCACAGAAGTCATTTAGGCAAGGGGGGATTAATTCACCATAAGGTTGTGTGGATATTACTTCAAAGAAGAACAAGCAATATAGAGGGATTACTGACAGACTGAAAGAATATTCTTTCATTCTCTCTAATCTAAGGTTCAGGTTTTAAGCATAGACATACAGTATGTGATCTTTAGCTGAAGCTCAAGGCTTTTAGGACGATATATTCCCCTCTATTGATCACTAGAGGGGAAGTCATTCCAAACTTATTTGAAAACCTTTGAAGTGCTTGTTTTTAAAGCACCTGTTTCTCTATTATTTATAATATTCATGAGCAAATAAGAAGGAAAAAATCCTCAGCCATTATTTATTTAGAGTTTAACGTTCTAAAACAACTCAGCTAATCCGCTCTTTAAAGACTGTCTAAGTGTGGTCTGATCAGATTTGATTGACAGCGGCGTCTCTCTGTCAGCATGACCTCAAAACCCGACAACTTTAATCAGATTCTGAATCTAATAGAGATGTGAAGTGTTTCCCCCATTCTGCATTCCCGTATAACGGTCATACAAGACACATTTCAATTTCGTTCTTGAGAAATCATGTTTTGTCATCAGTTTGGAATGGCAGACTGGTATAAATACTGCAATACCCCTGAGCCTCCAGTTCCATGGAGAAGAAGCCAGTCAGAGTGGTAGCAAATTCCAAACGCTTTGATGATGAATTTGTGAACAAAACACAGCTGCAAACTTAATATTCATCTTCTTTGTATTCATCCGAATGTTGTTCCCAGAATCTAGAAGTAAACAGATTTAAGCTGCAGATGTGTTTTCAGTTTTCTCAACACCATAAGCTTACACACACGCTGTTAGCGGCACACAAAACAAAATGTTAAACTCTGTGATTGGATGTGTCTGTCTGGACTTTGGCAGAAGATAATGTATAGTGATGTATAATGTAAGCTGAGGAAAAAAAACAAGGTGGCGTCGAGAAAAATGTCTCTCAAAATATCCAATATGTTGTGATATGACCAGCAACATTGTGTGTTTATGTCTCTATCTTCAGGAACATACGCGGTGATGAGTGTGATGATAGGAGGGGTGATAGAGCGATTAGCCCCAGACTCCAACTTTATGATATGGGACAACGTGACCAACTCCAGTATAGTCGACATCATCTCCCGGGATGCAGAGCGGGTCCGAGTGGCTGCAGCCGTCACCTTCATGTCTGGGCTATTTCAGGTAAATTAGAGCTACTGGATTCTCCGGTCTGGAAGTCAGATATTAGGGAGTAATCTTCTCATTTTGTTTAATGTTTAGTGTCATGGAGAGACGTGCTGTCATCATCATCAATAGGCACCTGCTGCTAGAAAAGATTACATCAATAGATAAAATAAAATACTGTACAAATACTCAAAGTGAGTGAGCGTCAAATATTTTTTTCTGGTCGTCAAACTGGATATTCTTTTGAAGCTATGAGTGCGTGGCTACTGTGTTCCTGTTTGTTCTCCCTTCTTGTTAATGTGAAGCTCCGTGTGTTTTTCCGTTATGTAGATTCTGCTCGGTCTGGTCCAGTTTGGTTTCGTGGTGACCTACCTGTCTGAGCCGCTGGTCAGAGGTTACACCACAGGAGCTGCCATCCACGTCATCGTGTCCCAGCTCAAATACACCTTTGGCATCAACCCTGTGAGATACAGTGGACCCTTTGCGTTGATCTATGTAAGAAAGAACACAGTCATTAACACTTGCTTGCTTCTACATGTTTTTTTAATTTTATTTTAAAGAGTAAGGCTGAAACTAATAATTATTTCCAAAGCATTTGGGACAGTCCTGAGTGATTACTACAAGTGAGAGAATAAACCTTCACTAAGCATCTTGTGCTAGAAAATATAATATCTCTATCCCTCTTATACGCATGCTTTTATCTCCACAACATAAATTCAAGGTTGAGACATTTGCTTCTGCCTTCTCAGTGATGTACAAGAATCTAAATTGAGCAATGTACATTCTTGTATAAATGTGGTGCATATTTGTACTACTCATTTCTCTCATACTTCCTCATATAAGCATTTAAGCAATAATGATATTATTTCTTTCTTTCCAGACTGTGGTGGAGATATGCTCTCTCATTACACAGACAAACATTGGTACTCTTGTGGTCAGTATCGTCGCTATAATCGGCCTCATCCTCGCTAAGGAGCTCAACTCTTACTTGAGTAAAAAGCTTCCTGTTCCAATACCTGTGGAGCTGCTTGGTGTGAGTACACAGGAATACGTATATGCACTTATAATATACTCTATGGACAGTTAGTTCCTTACAAAGATAAACACACATACTGTTATGTCTCTTATTATCTGTTTCCCCAGGTTGTTATTGCCACATTGGTCTCCTGGCAAGTTAATCTGGAGGAGAAATATGGAGTGGAGGTGGTGGGAGTGATTCCCTCAGGGTGAGAAACACACACACACCAATACAGGAATGTGTGTTCACATATACAGTATGGAAAGTGAAGTATTTTTTAATGGGTGATGTATTTCTACTCTGTCCGTGTCTACCAGCCTCCAGCCGCCTGTTCTCCCAACTGCCTCTCTGTTTGGTCAGGTGATCGGGGATGCCTTCGCTCTGTCTGTGGTTGGCTACGGCATCGCCATCTCGCTGGGACGAATCTTCGCTCTGAAATATGGATACAAGGTGGACAGCAACCAGGTAGAGAGATGATGGACGGGATCAAGGATGAACTGGTCTTTTAAGGTTGATATCTTGTATATAAATAGTGTTTTTTTCCTGGTTTAGGAACTAATCGCCCTGGGTCTGAGTAACTCCATCGGAGGAATCTTCCAGTGTTTCGCCATCAGCTGCTCCATGTCTCGCACCATGGTTCAGGAGAGCACAGGAGGGAAGACTCAGGTTGGTAAAAGTGGACATTATTCTGCTGAATTGCCCCTTGAGTAAACACATTGTGAGACTGCTTTAACCATCACTTTTTGGGGGAGATCTTGTTTATGTTACATAAATCATCACAGAACTAACAAAGAACTAAAGAAACAAAAAGGCAAAATATTAAAAGCCCACCACTAACTACAAAAAACAGTTTCATTCCAATAAATTTTAGTTCCTCATATTAGACCATAAAATGGCTACTGTATGAATGTTAATACTCAGGGACAGACGCTAATATTTTTAAGCACTGGCCACACGGCCACCAAGCCCCTAAATCTGGCGACCAAAATTCAACTTCAAAAGCTAGGATAATTGTTTACTTAAATGGACTGTTTGTAACTTTTTAAGCGTATAAATGTACCGGGTCGGGACACATGCGCGCTTGCCTTCACTCAGACAGAGCGCGCGTTCTCGCTCAGCTCGCTCCACCTCTAGACGTGAACACTGCACACTGCAGAAGAGTTAGTTTAGCTCTGGGAATATCTAGTGAATGTACAGTGGAAATAAATAAATGCTGCAGCTCCTCCAGACCAACAGAGGTTTCCTGTGTCTTGTGAAGTGACGGGGCTCTGCAGAGAGTTACTTTATCGTCCGTTACCGACCGGTGTCTCCGTGCTCTCTCCGGCTGCGGGCGGAGAGAGCGTGGAGACACGCTGCAGAGCCCCGCTGCATCAGCCTGCGCTGAGGCAGGAAAAGCCAACACTAGGATCAGATCTAAATCATGTTCATGGAGAGACCTTCGTCTGGTCAGCTAACATTACTGCCAAGCAGCTGAAATATAGAGTGATATTGTGGTTTTAGCTGACGTGTGTCGCCTTACTGTTTTGAGCGATGCTCGTTCAGGTCTATTTAGAGCGAGCAAGCGCGAGCTCGACGCTGACTTTCGTTGATTTCACGGCCACAGGTGTCGCTGTTAATAAACAATTCTGAAAGTTACAAATAGTCCCTTTAATTTAGTTTCCATGATATTTATTGCTTCTCCTGTGTTTATTCCACACAGCTGAAAAGCATTTCAACAACATTTAGAAAAATGCTTATTGGTTTTTCGTGCCTGTCATTTTTTTTCAACTTGACATGGCCGTTTCATGAGACCATTTTTCAGATCCGTATTCTCAACACTTCACTCTGCCCGTAGCCACAAAACTGGGCCGTCTTAAAGGTTAAACGGAGTGAAAAAACGGTCATAATTAACGTTACTCAGATAAGTGGCATCATTAAAAAACACTTAGGGAATCGATTTTCACTCACATCGTTGAAGTCCACCTACACAAACACAGATTCGCTGAGAGGCTAAACCGATTTAGTCTGACAACACCATTAATCAGCTGAGGCCCATTACAGAGGAGAGGAGAGGCTTTAACTGATGATGCCTTGACTCCTCTCATAATCATGTACCAATTCACTGTAATAACCACCACATCATTCATCTTTTCTTCTTCTTCTTTAACTCTCTTCCTCTGGTCTCTCTCTCCTGATTTCCATTCATCACGCCTCTATCTTCCCGCTCTCTTCACTGCAGGTTGCTGGCGCTCTATCAGCAATAGTTATCCTTTTCATCACGCTCTGGATTGGAGCGCTCTTTGAAGATTTGCCGAAGGTACTGTGTGTGTGTGAGCGATTGCATGAGTTCACATCTGTGCACAAGCATGAGCATTCACGCGTGTCTAAGTCTGAGAGGGAATGTTTTTCCAAAATTATAAGCCCTCCTCAGCTGAGGTTGTGTTGCTATAAGGCCACCAACAGATACTTCTTAGCTTCAGACTAAAGCCACTGGCTACTTTAAAAAACAAATGATTGATGAAACATAAATTAATCCGCTGATATCAAGTCATTCATCTGAGAAAATAAGTTTAGAGGCTGTAAAGCAGAGTTATAATATGAAGATTATAACAATAAACACTGCCGTTCAGGCCTCTTAGCCATTTGTTTGCAGTCTAATTAAAGGGATAGTTTGGGTGTTTTGAAGTGGGGTTGCATGAAGTACTTATCCATATTCAGTGTGTTACCTACAGTAGATGATGGTCGGCACGCCCCCAGCTTGGAGAAGCAGACAGCTGTGTGCTTCTGTGTGGTAACTCCTGTCTGCTTCTCCAAACTGGGGTCGCTCCGACCGTCATCTACTGTTTTAGTTAATACACTGACTATGGATAAGTACCTCATATAAACCCAATAAAAAACACCCGCTCTATCCCTAGAGCACATCAAAGTTCCAAAAACCACATGAGAGGATTATCTCAAGCAAACTAACCCCTTCATGTTTTAGTCATCAAAACTGGAGCGCTCCATAAAAACTGTTTTATATTTGACTCACTTTGCAGGCAGTGCTGGCCGCCATCATCTTTGTCAACCTCCATGGCATGATGAAGCAATTCATGGACATCCCTGCTCTGTGGAGGAGCAACAAAGTAGACATGGTGAGTGTACTAAAGACAAAGACATGGTTAATGCTTTGGGAAGACAGATTCCTTAATATTTACATCTACATTTAAGGGTCGCTTTACTTGTTGTCTTGTCTTATCGCCCATTCTTACTCATCATCACTCTTTTTCTCTATCTCCAGGTGATCTGGGTGGTCACCTTCATCCTCACCGTGCTATTCAACCCCGACCTGGGACTGGCCGGTGCCATCGGTTTCTCCATGCTCACCGTCATCTTCCGGACACAGCTGTAGGATCACATTATCAGACCCAGAATTATACACTAATAAAAGGACACATGTTCAGTGGGAGAGTGTGTCAAGCAATCACTACACCAAACTAATTAATTCAGTCCCTTTCTTGCAGACCATACCTAAACACTAAATATTACAAATTGTTCATACACTTCTTTGTTTGTGTGTGTTTCAGACCGAAATACTCACTATTAGGGCAGGTTCCAGAAACTGACATCTACAGGCCACTGGAGGACTACCATCAGGTATGTCACATTATATTTAAATAACCTGAAAGCAGGGACGAGGGCGAGTATTGGTCCAGAGATGAATAGAATAAGGTCCGTTTGTAAGGTCTTTGTATATATCAGTTTCTTTTGTCCTTGACATTATAGCCAAGTGTCCTAAATATAGAGGTGTTAATGTGAGTTATGCACACACCCGACATTACCCCTGCATTCCTTATTGATACAATGTAAAATGTTGTTTATGAACTTCTTTACATACCAGACTTTAGCATCAATTTGGTATTCAAGTGTCATTTATGCCAATGTCAACAGAGAAAAGTTATTTCAAAAGTGTAAAGCAGAACTTGACAGGAAGAGCTCACTGTCAGAAGTGTTACTGTCGTTCCACCAGTATTTATTTTTGAAGGCAGAAATCTGCATTTTTCGCACTTTGAATATCACACCTAGTCAATGATTGGAAATGTCATATTATTACTTGACGCTTTGGCAATATTGTCCTTGTTACATTCAAGCCAATAAAGCATATTGAATTGAATTGGAAAAGCCTGGGATACATTACTGCCTAGATACGATACGAGAATAATTTTATTGTCAGACAGGTCTGAAATGTATCTCGCATCACAGCGGCTCCATTTGCAACATCACAGAAAGGACAAAAAAATCAAGACAAGAAACAAGGATACATACATTTACCATTACAATCACAGAAGACAATATCCAGGGCCCTTCAACGTACATTTGGTCTGGGATTAAGCTCCAGATTTAGTTTTAGGATTGACTGGTGTACAAAAGAGTGCTTCAGTCTAAGAGACAAGGTGTTGGCCAGCCTTAATATGTTATGATGATAGGCTGATTCATAGAATATCTCAAGGGGTTGGGGTATATGATATATATAGGCAGAAACACAATACATCACTGAACTATTAATAAGACAATATAACAGAGAGAATTAATTTCTCACTTATCTGTAATTTTAAAAAAACAATATTGGTGTAACCCCAGTGAACTGTTGTGTAACATTGTTCTGTGTGCGATGTGTGAAAGCCAAATATTTATTTTTAAACCAATTGAACAAAACCTGTCAAGGATGTTTATGTAGTTAAATAGGATGTACACTGAAGTAAAAGGTGTTTGTCAGTGTTTTAAGCCTCAAGCTTTGTGGCTCTACTGATGGTAATGATGAGTCTGTCGGTCTGTGGACAACTATTGGACAAATTACCATGGATTTTGGTGCCCAGAGAATGAATCCTACTCACTTTGGTGATCCCCTGACTTTTCATGTAACACCACCAGCTGGTCAAAAGTTTCACTTAACACTCAAAATCTACTGGATGAATTACCACACCATGTTGTATAGATATCTGTGGTGCCTAAATGATAAATCTTTGTGACTTTGTTGATCCCCTGACATTTCCTCTAGCACAACCATGAGGTTGACGTGTGGTTTTATGTGAAATGTCTGAACTATTGGACGGATTGCCAAACATTATGGTACACACATTCACATCCCCCTCAAGATGATCTGTAATAACTTTGGTGATCCCTTAAAGAATAACTTCGATGTTTTTCAACTTGGACCGTATTATTTTCCCATGTTTTTGTGTCTAAGTGACTAATAGAGACAACAATTTCTGAAACTGGTCCAGTATTGAGGGAGAACGCTGCAGCCAGCAGCCGTTAAACGGGCTGCAATGTAATCGCTTGGGGCAATTCCTCACTGTCAATTTACATCCACTAAAAGTGCTTGTTTTCGCCATGACAGGCTCTGACTATGATAACAATCTGAGCCTGTCAGTGGCAAAAATAAAGGACGTAAATTGATGGTGTGGAATAGCCCCGAGCGATTATATTGCAGCCCATTTAGCGGCAAAAAACATGGGAAAATAGGGTTGAAAAATACTGACATTACCCTTTAACTTACCATCTAGCGCCATCATCAGGTCTTTGGTTTGTAACCAACTACCTGCAAGACATTCCCATCTACATCAGCTGTACTTTGGGTTTCGTGCTTATTAGCGAATGTTAGCAGGCTAACACGCTACACTAAGATGGTGAACATATTAAACATTATACCTGCTAAACATCTGTATGTGAGCACTGACATTGTGAGCATGTTAGCATGCTGATGTTAGCGTTTAGCTCAAAGCCTGTTTAATTGATTAACTGATTAACCGGACGTTTGATTTCAGGTGAAGCCAGTGCCAGGGATTTTGATCTTCCGTTCCTCTGCCACCCTCTACTTCGCCAACGCTGAGATGTACCAAGAAACTCTTGGAGAGAAGGTGAGGACACGCACCCATCCTTTAACCTACCTTTTAACCTCATCATAACCCTCAATCAGCTCGTGAAAGAAGTGAGGACTGACAAAATGTCCTCACACTCCAGGTCTAAAAGTACAATTTGTCCTCACAAAGATAGCGCACGCACCAGAACACACACACAGGAATATTAATGTGTATTAATATATTAATGTGAACGCCCCCAAAAAGCAGTATCAGACGTACAAACACACCATGATGGAAACACGAGCCCAAATTTCTATGAACATGCAGATAAACACACCACACCTACACGCGCACACACACATGCAGAGAAAAGGAAACAACCAGCTCCAGCATCGATCCCTCTTGTCACAACTTCCGTGCAATTAACTCCTCTCTTACAAACATTATTTCTGACACACTAATAACTGACCCGACATTTCACCAATTCAACCATCACAACCGTGACAGACATTGTTCGAAATGTCATCCCACCATTTTCTCCTCTCCTTTCTTCCGTTAAACTTTTGTTTAAACGCTCCCCTCCCTCCCCCCCCCCCCCCCCCCCCCCCCCTTTTCTTCCTCCTCCTCTCCTGTCACGTCTCTTTGGAGGAAATAGGAAGACGGATTGAGGGAAGCTAGAAAAAAGATTACAAAAGATGGAGGGAGGGTGAGGAGCAGAGACTGAATATGGAAGGGAGATAATGGAACGTCTCATTCATTAAAATGTCAGCATGTCAAAGCCACAGGGTCGCTCGTTTCTTTCTTATCTTTGATGCACAAACAAGCTTTCATAGAGCCGTTGTTGAATGGCAGAGGCTGCACGTCTGTTTGCAAGGTGAGAAACTGGCACCAGATGAATTGATGGATCTGGATGATGAGTGTTTCTACTCCACCAGTCACTGTGGCATGCAGACGACTCAAATTTGGGGATCACTTTCCAAGAAATAGTGAAAGGTGCCGGGGAAATTTGGGATCACTTACTGCTTGTTCTCACTGGCAGCGACTGAGATGATGGATTGCACTTGTGTAAGGGGATACTAATGCTGTCATTACATGAACTAGTGATGCCATGCAGTAAGAAACGTTTTTAGAGGTAAATCATACATTGTTTTTGCAGGAATTATCTTTCCTATCATACTATAACACTAGTGCAGTGTGGCATGTCTGTTCGGAATGGGTCGATTGCTTAGCTCCCAGTAGCCTCCTGGTATTGCTGCTTGCAGCGTTGTCGGGGTCCCTGGTCTGGGTCCCTGGTCTGGGTCCCTGGTCTGGGGCCCCAGCAATACATCCGCCAAGTTTCAAGATTCAAGATTCAAGATGTTTATTGTCACGCCGGTTGTACAGGTACAAACGTGTGAAATACTTTTTGCTGGGAAGCTCCATTAAAATAATAAATTATATTACATTTACATTACAATTATAAAAGGAAATACTTTATACAAGGGCATATTAAGAACATATGTATTAAGAATATATATAGTATATACAGTATAAGATATATGCTTGTGTAAGAATGTGTCGAATGAATAATAGATTTAAAAGTCTGATGGCCTGGGGGAAAAAAGTGTGAAGTAGATCGTATGAGCCGCTCTCGAGATATGGGAAAAGACATACAGAAACATACTATTCCTGGCTTTCTGGTTAGATTATCTATGAGTTTAAATGTCTAACATTAAAACTCTTATGCAGTGTTTCTGAGCTGCTGATTGCTATCAATTTTGTTTTGGAGAAGTAGGAAGGCTTGAATGGCTGTAATCGAATTCTGATCCACTTTTCAGTTGCCAGGCAGACTTTTCATTCTTGGAATAAAAATCACAAAAGCGAACAATGAAAGTCTGATTGGCTGTTGATGACTGATATCAGGGACTGTTTTCATCCGTAACATTTCTATTTCCTGGTTGCTCGTTAGTCCTTACTCATTTTCAAAAGTTGTTTTCTACACACAAAACTACTTTATGTGAAGACTAGGCCCCTTTCTACTGCATGTCTCTTTGTGGCAGCTAAACAGAAAGTGTTAAATGTAAAGTAAAGAGTATTAGCTGACTCATGCCCTTGGTATTTGCTGAAGGATAGGCTTACATTTTTTAAAGTCTGTCTTAAAACAATAGTCAGGTGCACTGAAACCGGTTTTACTTTGCGACAACCAATGCCGAACATCGAGGCTTCAAAACAGCAGTCCACATACCAATGGGTGATGTCACGGTGACTAAATCCACTTCTTACATACAGCCTATGAACAAAATACACAGCCCTCTGTCTGTGCAAAAATGTATTCAAAAGTTGATCTACAGTTAAGATGAGCTGTGGGAGCTATACAAACCTAGTGGAAGTAGATATCTTAAGTTACATCACAATCGTTTTAAGAAAAAATGTGAACGTATCCTTTAAAGTCAGTTTAAATGTTTTCACTCTAGCAGCTAAAACTACATGGAGAGCTGTGGTATTGACTGAATTGTTGTTGGCCTGTTACGCATACAGTACAGTACTTATGTTAGATCTATATGTGGTGTTGTAATTGCATATATATGGATGGGAGTACAGCGGGGGTTACATGCTTTTAACAGTTCAATCCTTTGAAACTAAAAATATGCAGAAAAAAAAGTTTCCTTGCCGAACAACATTGTAAAAATGTTATTCTTTATCATAAATTAGGATTACAAATTGTTAGAAAAATAAATTGTCAGCCTTTAAGTAAAAAAAATAAATAGATTTGGGTCTAAATTTTGTCTCTTGTTTCAACTAAAGTGAGCGTGTCCTGATAACTTAGAGCCTGAGAAAGTTCTGTTCATCTGTGCTTTGAGGAGTGCTTTGATTTGAGGAATGCAGGAAAACAAACTTGTTTGTTTTATACAAGAACCCTCAAGCAAATGAACCAAGCTTCCTAAGCAAGTAAGACTTTCCTTTAAAGGACACATATTACGAAAAACTCACTTTCGTGCTTGTGCTCATATATTTGGGTATCTGGAGTTCCTACCAACCCACAAACTGTGAAATAAACCAGCGTGTTTTTTTGTGGGCTGTCTAGATCAGAAAACATGTGATCAACAGGCCATTCAGATTTGGCTCTCCTTCCTACATTGTGTCACATGCAGCCTCGTTAGAAGATATCACCCACAGCTTGAGAACTGCCTTTGCAAAGGTTGTTTACCTGTAATGCCCTGTGGTTGTGTCACGTACATTTGTTTGTAAAGCAAGACCTGCTTCACTGGTTTTTGTTTTGTTTTGAGGAATTAGTTTAATCGATTAGTTGTTTGGTCTACAAAATGGCAGCAAATGGTGAAAAGTAATAATGAATACCTCAGGAGGAAGCAAGATTTGACTGGCTGTAGAAAATGTATGTGAACTTCACTGTTATTGTGTGATTGTCCCTTGCTGTTTCTTTTAGTCTGGCATTGACATTACCAAGATCCTGTCAGCAAAGAAGAAACTAGAGGCCAAAAGGAAGAGGCATGAGAAGAAAATTGCCAAGAAAGCTGCCAAGAAGAACGCAGTGGACATGGTGAGGATGACCGGAGACATATTTACTGTCAAATGATACAAAAGGTGTTTTTTTCCTTCTATCTTTGAAAACTTACTGAACACTGCAGAGAGCTTGATTGAAATATCAACACCAAGTGCAACTGTCTTCTTATACAAATGTTTGTTTGTTCATTTAACAGAAATATAAGCAAAGAAGTATTCAAACATTCCTGACCCTAAAGGCCTTTAAGGTCTTTGCACACCAAGTCGGTATTTTTTGCATGCTCATTATAGTAGCTAAAGCACAGAGAATAGCAGTAAGGACAAGTGGAATTCAAACCCACAACCAGCCCAGATGTTCCCTTATTGTAGCATTTAATGCATCATTTTGTTCTGTTTCAAATGTTTTTATTGTGAAGCATAATTTTCCAAAATAGCAAAAAATTGTATTTATTATTTAGTATTTAATATTAAGAATAAATAGGAAAAAAATGATGATGTTTGCACGGACGGCGGCTCTGAGTGGTCAAACAACCCTCTTTTGGCTTTCGACGGATGCGTAAAAAAGCAGAACATCAAACCTGTTACGAAAACTTTAATGACGGTTTAAGTTTCGGAGTCGGTTTGTAAACGTGATTGACACAACATGATGTTGTATTTATTTTTAAACGTGCGACAATTTCTGACGAAAAATACAGACTTTGTGTGCAAAGGCCTAAACCTTGATCTTCATTTGAATTCCTGGTTATACAGTTACCTTTTGAGTGCGATTCATCGTCTAAAGCGTAACATTTTACTTTGATTAACCTCTCACCTGAGTCTCTCTTTGCGCCGTGTCATGTCTCCTCCTCTACAGGAGTTGGAGCCAGAGATGGAGGAGCAGAAGGACATCGCCATCATTGAGATGGACGCTGAGCCCGACTCCTCACTCCCCAGAGCCATCGTCCTCGACCTCAGCACCGTCAACTTCCTGGATACCGTGGGAGTCAAGGCGCTACGCAGCGTATGTATACTGTAGTCACACATACAGTATACAACGAGAGACATGGAAGTAACGTGTACATATCAAGAATTCAACTTCTTGTATATGTGCATTTGTATATGCATCACATTCGTTAGCTATTCTATGAATCTATATTTGTGTATCTAATATTTTGACAAAATGAACAGGTTACTATAAAGAATTTCTACATTTTTGTCATCTAAAATGGATCCAAACTCCTCTTTTAAAGAAACAAGCTGATAGCTAATAATGGAATGATATAATTAAGTTGCCGCAGGAGAATAAGGCAAATACGAGATTACCGATTCTTATTCTTTTGTCTTTGCTGTCTACGTTTCTTCCTGTTCAACCAACTCCTGTAACTCTGCCTTTTGTCATTTCTTCCCACAATCAACTCCATCCATCCCTCCCTATCCTCATCATTTAGCTCCTCGGGCATTCAATCGCTGTAAATTGAATTGTCAGACTAATGAAATGATTCCCCAGTCTGACCTTTGCTCTGTGCTTCTGTGTCTGTTTCAGATCCAGAGAGACTATGGAGAAATTGGTATAGAGGTGGTTTTCGCCGGCTGCCAAAGTAAGTCCCTCTGCATCAGCTTGGCTGAAACCGGTATCAGGCAATGTCTACAAGGAACGGTGTTTCAAACTCTGAATAATAATTGATATTTTTATTCTTCAATTTTGGTCGTTGTAAAGTTGGTCTTGATTTCATTCGAAGTGGCACTAAAAAAGCCTTAAATCTACCGTGCCTTAAGCTGGAGGAACCCTGGAGTCGATCATCCGTCGTAGATGTTAGACGTTGATCCCTGGGCCCTGACAGTTTGTCAGAAAAATACCTAAATCCCACTGGGATTCCTTTGTCTGACATACTGTAACACACACATGGATGTATTTTTAAATTCACGTTCCAGACCCGCTTAGCCACTCTCAATTTGAATTCATACAACAACACTAGATGTTATTTCAGCCATTTGCTGATGTTATTGTTACGTTTCTGTGAAGGAAGTAGTTCAGTTTTTCCAGAAAACACTATTCCAGGTTTGCTAGGTTTAGTTTGATATGCAGTAGTGGGTCCTGAGAAGATTATAATGAGTCCTAAGGAAAGCTAAAAAAAAGTAAATAAAAATAAAATTCTGAAATCTGGTGGGGACGGTTATGTTTTTACTGTAATAAAGCGTCTTCTCTTTGTGTTCGTTTTTTTACAGCCCACAAATGTATCTTACAAGCGCAATGCAAAATGCCGTCCAGTTTCTATCAGAGGATCAGCAGCTCTACTATAATTAGCACATTGATAGCCAGTAATGAGAAAAGTAGTTTATTGTGAGTGTTTGGGCTCGCTAAGGGACTGCAAGGAATATTTATAGAGCCGGGAATTATAATGAGGTTCAATTAACACAAGGACTACCCCTCCCACTCGCCTTATCTCTCGCTTATTTGCTTTTGGCCCATTTTATGTGTCCTAATCCAGATATTCCACTTCATCCTCCTCCATTTCTCTCTCTTTTTTTATTCCATTTTTTGTCCTCTCATACTAACACGTTCTCTGTCTTCTATCTATCCCAAAAACTTATCATACATGACTCTGCCTGTGGATCCATTATTGCCTCTTATTCTCTCTTTCTCTCTCTCTCTCTCTCTCTTTCTAGCTGGTGTCGTGGACAACCTGCAGACTGGAGGTTTCTTTAACGACAAAGTGACAAAGTCCTGCCTCTTCTCCACTGTCCATGACGCCGTTTTGCACTGTCAATCTGCCAGAACGCACAGCCACGATGAGGGGATGAACTACTGTGTGAGTATGCACACATGCACTCAAACGGACATATTACGTCACAAAATAGAGTACTGAAGTGTGCAAGTTTACTTTTAGTAATAACCTCAATGCTTCACACCAGGCTTTATACACGAATCTGGGGAAGTACCGGAAGTAAACAAGTTGCCATTACTGTGGCGGCGTCTCCCTTCAATACGTGTGCGTTTGAATGCAAGCTGTCCTAAAAAGTGTACTTTTACCTTTACTTTCTATATAATGTTTTTGGGCTAAGAAACTGTCTGGAGGCTGCGGTGGTCCCACAGAAGAAATTAACTCAATCAATTAACTGTGGCGCGTTGTGAAATATAACGTTAGTTGCTCTAACTAAGGCAACATAATGACCGCAGAGTAAACATCATTCAGTTGGCATAACAAACAGAACACGTACAAAGTGTCTGTTAACTCTTGACTCTCAGCCGAATGTGTCGTGGTTGCTAGTAGTGACGGCAGCTGTGTCCTCGTGAAAGCCTCCAATTTGACCAACCATTACGTAAGTTACTACGAGTAACCACGGACGCTTTCGGCTTAAAGTCTCAAGTTAATACTGTCTAGCAGATAGTATAGTCACTATGACTTGCCATCGCAGTAATGGCAGCGATGCTTGATGGTGAAACAGACAAAGCGGTCGCCAGATTCGCCTTTAGACCCTTTTCTCAGCAGCCATTTTGACATGTCATTGCAGGATAAACTCTGGTGTAATTAACGTGAATTATGGCCCTGTTCCATTTAGGTGGATCAGGGCCCTGGTATTGTGCACTAAGTCGAACGGGACCATAATGTATTTCATCAGTTACACCTGTGTTGTTTACTCTGCTATGACATGTCAAAATGGCTGCTGTGAAAAGGGACTATTTTCACCTCTGGTGGTGTGCTGCGGCGGTACATACTGTCCTCTTCATTGTAATGATGCACATGTCGTTAACATGATGTAGGTCCAGTCTATTCATCTGGGCCTGACGCCAGAGAAGCCTCACGTGTAAAGCCAGAGATAGAGACACCTGTCTGCTCTCAGCACATCCACCGTCTCTCCCTTTCTCTCGACCACACACTCTCTACGCTCACACTAGGCAACGTACTGAGGTATTCTTTTAAGCTATCCTAGTCTTATAACAAGACGATGACCTGCCAGAACTTCCTATAATTGGTCTGAACCATCCAAAAAATGTTTTCATACTAGAATTGAACCGGACCAAACAATGTAGGAGTGAAAGGGCCCCTAAACTCAGTTATTTGATGTTTCTCACTGCTATGCTGCTTGGAGCTCAGGCTGCATTCCCCCCAGATCAGGCGTTGCGGCGAAAACACAGGTTATCCCATTCATATTAAATGAGGGTAGTGTGTTCGGTCTGCGGTCACAGGGGGTACCAAAAGAAACGCAGCAGCCTGTGGCGGAAAAGTAGTAGTCTGTCTGTTGTTCGATGCTGGACTATGGCTCATGATATCAGATCTTTACTCCACAATTGTCGTGGCCAAAAGAATTAATAACGATATTCGTGATATCTATAGAAAATGTGATTATTTTTTAATTATCAGATAATTTATCTTTAAGTTTGTTTATTGTACATTTTGTGTCTTTTATGGCCAATGAATTACACTTAAAATACGAGTGCAGGGAGGTGGAGAGAGTCTGTAACCATAACTGTATATATAAAATGATTTAAGAGATGCTGGATTATTTACACAATATGTATTATTAACATGATATCAATATTTAATTTTTAAATATCATGGTTATTGTCAATACCAGTGTATCGTGACACTCCTGTGATAGACAGGTAGCATCCAGTGGGTTTCTACAGCTGAAAACAGCTTCCTGCTGAAGAAATGAGAGCGGTAGAACTGACTTAAAACAGTAAATATGACAGTAAAACCCGTTCACTTAGCAGCCTGCAGCGTGGGAATGATGTATTAAGCTCTCAATATCTTAATGGACAATGATTAAAATGTGGTTTCTGGATTGGTTCATTGATCTTTTCTCTGCAGCGTGACCTGGACTGCAAATTGATTGCCCACAGCGAGATGGTTGGGGGGTGGGTGTAAATGGTATTTACAGTATTGCAGTACACAATCATATTATAGTTTGATGTGTTTTAATGTATTTTAATGCAAATCCCTCCTTTTTATTTCATACACAGTTGAACACAAATACCTAAACAGCATTTTGTAGATCTTATATGCATCAGAAATGCTGCACATCCCAGCACACACCATCAATCTCCTGAACACATGGGCTTTGTGTCTGTGTTAATCTCATTTATACACCTGTGCTTGCATGGATGCCTGCGTATCGTTCAGCGCGGGTGCTTTTGTTTCTGCCTGTTCTGTTTTAGTATTTAGTTTGGTGCGTGACTTTATGTTTCTGCCCCCATAGGAGAAATCTAACAGAGAACAAAGACGTGGCGCTGATCCATGAAATACAGTTTACAGAGAGCAAAGGCTTTTCATGGGGAGAGATAGGGAGCTCTCACACAAATACAGTCACTGGCACACACACAAAGGGATACAAAAATACAGAGGATGTAAGAGAGTGGATGGGAGGAAGAGCATGAGGTTGGTTGAGGGAACTGTGCTAAGAACAAGAACACACGCACAGTAACATGCTATGCAGGCATGTGCAAATTAATGAATGGCATTCATGTGCAGCCTGTACTGTATGAATATATTTCACATATAAATGGCTTTACATGAGAGAAGCAAAAGGTTGGTATGGAAATCCATCTGGCCTGTCGTGTTCAGTTCACTTAGTTTCACAGAGGCATTTCAGAGAGCAAGTAGAACCTTACATTCACCTCGAGGCACATCAGAAGAATAATACATAAAGTTTAACATAACGGAGTGACTGCAAGAATCCACATGGTGCAAAGTGAAGACATCAGACGTAAAATAGTTTGTCTCAGAACCATTATTTCTGAGATTGCAGCATGCTGAGCCAAAGTTTCAGGCAACATGTTCACAGTCTCGTTCTGTTCCTCCTCATTAACCTCTACTTAGAGACTTTCATGCCACCGGAGAGAAAAGAAAAAATCTGGAACATATTTTGAAAATCTTCCATCCCCCGTCCCACTTGGTACCTCTCTTCTTCTTCTTCTTTTATCTCCGGTACTTCTTCTCTGTTTTGATCTCTCCTGTACTTGTGTTTCACAGGAGATCACAGCGACACATTTGTGAGTCCTGAGAGGAACGATGGAGGATATTAAGAAGAAGTGCCAGACACTCGTTTTATCCAGTGAGCTTCAGATTTCTGGGACAACCGTCTGTCACAAACACAGACACTCAAACCTGCAGACGCACACAAATTGTAACGAACACGATACAGAAAGACAAAAACAACAGAGTGCAAAGATATATGACTACAGAGTACACACCCGGAGTCTTACAATAATATACCGTGCTGGAGGAGTCATGCAAAAACAACAAAAACACACAGTTAAAGCATATTAATACAGATTGATATTACTCTGCGATGTATTTTTAGCCAACTTTGCATGCCGTTTTTAAAATTGAAGTTATTAGATTGCCTCTAATCAGTAACAAATACCTGCATGGATGATTTATTTATGAAAAATCTAAAAATCTGCCAATGTTCATGCACTTACATGGAAAATAAATATTATTTTACTTAGTCAAAAGCTCCTCATTGAATGGGAACGTTCATTTCCTTTCCAAACACAAACCGTTTTGATTGAATCTTCCAAAGAAGACATTTTGATTTGGTGACGCAACGACAGGAAATCTCCAAAAACCTCTGAAAAGATCTGGACTGATGATACTGATGCCTCAAATATGGATGTTCTCCTTTCCTGTCTCACTTCATTCACTCTCAGACTCCAGTCAACACCTTGTTTATCTGCAGACGTGTTCAGTGAATTTGTTTTATACCATACAAGGAGTTGTTCTCTGAGACATTTTCAATTTCTTCAGCCAGATGTTGCAGATGCTCATTATAGTAGCTCAAGCACAGAGAATAGCAGAAAGGACAAGTGGAAATCAAACCCATAACCAGCCCAGATGTTCCCTTATTGTAGCATATAATGCATCATTTTGTTTTGTTTCAAATGTTTTTATTGTGAAGTATACTTTTTCCAAAATAGCAAAAAATAGTATTTATTATTTAGTATTTAATATTAAGAATAAATAAATAATACAAATAATAATTAACAAAATAATAATTGAAAAACTGTTATAGAATATAATATTGCCATGCTTCTTTTTTATATAAACATATAAGTAAACAAACATAATGTCAAAAGATACAATACCACACTTCAAAAAAAGAAAAGAAAAAATAATAAATTCACAATTAAAAAAGGAAAATAAATACAGAATAATAACATTTAAATATATAAATATTAAAAATAAATAATAGAAACAATAATTATAATAAATAGTAAAAAAAAGAAATGAAAAAAATATAATAATTATGACAACAATAATAATGAAAATAATACTATTACTTGTATAAAGCATCATTTTGTTCACCTGTCTTAACTCCGGGTCACTTCTGAAACTGCATATGTTCAGATACAATCCACCATGTTTTGATCAGGAAGTCACAAAATCGACATGGGAACAAAAATACGATTCAAAAATGGATTTTAGTTGGTCACTTCTATGTTCGCTGTTTGTTTCATTTTTAGAGAAAAGAAAAATGTCTGTAAGCAGTTAGGTGGGAAGACATTCGTTTCCACCACAAAGACTGGCAACCACATCAGCCCTCTGTTAACTAAAACCGATTCTAATGAGTCATTGTTTATTTGAACTCTGAATCATATGTAGTCATAATTAAACAAATCCATTTTCCAGTAATGTCTTTCATTTAAAATGCCTTTCATTTCTCGTGCCATAAAAAAACAGACCATCTTTTCTCCATGGATTCACTTCACAGAGTCCAAAACGCAAGACACTTAATTTTCTCTCTCACCAAATAAATGACAGCTCGTTATTGGCTCAAAAGCAGTATTTCAGAGTCGCCTTGGGCGTGTTGCACCAATAAACAAACCCAAAAGTTATGTCACAATGTACTGACCACATCCTGGAGCATATCTGTCATCACTGCAGCAGTGAGCAATTAAACCACTCAAGGTCAGCAAGAATAAGTTTTTCAGTTGCTGTTCAGTTCCTCTTTAAACATGACTGGCTCTTCTGTCCCGGTACTCAGTCTGAGCTGTCATTTAACTTTCACTTCATCATTCGGTTCAATGTCGACAGCTTTCCTGTTTGGGAGGTGTTGTAATTCTGCCCTAACCAGTTGGTAGCAAGATGGCCAGTGATTCAGAGCTCTGGATAGATCTCTCCCTCACCTTAAAGCTGCATAATCAATATTTTTAATAATGATTGTGGATCAAATGACTGCAGTTCCCCTCAGCTCTGAGGCGCGTTTTAGAGTCTTTGTGTTTACTGTTTACATCAACCTCATTTACAGCAGTAAATGAGCGTAGATGCTCTGATAAGCCAAAGCAAAACGGAGCTAAAAGAATAAATATTGGACCAACTTTATATGATCATATAATGTCAATGTTCACAGCTTGTTCGGCTGCATCCAATCGAATCAAAATCGTATCGTGGCAGACTTTGTGATGTCAACAAATGTATCACTGTCGGAAGAGTCGATATAATATTGTATCGTATTGAAACTTGTGTGTCATATTAATCCTTTTTGTAAGGGTGGTTTGTAATGGCAAACAATGTTCTCCTGCTACCTACCCATCGGATTAGATCAGAAAACATGGGTCATTGTGGAAGATAATTACAAACGACCTATAATGTCGTATAGTTTAGAGGAACGTGTTCTCATCAGGTGGAAGCTTTGCAGTGTGGGCTAAATATGAGAGAGAGAATAACACATGTATCAGTGGGTATGTACAAAATAGGGCTGTCATGATATCCAATTTTCACTTCACGATTATTGTGGCCAAAAGAATTCACAATAATGGTATTATTGCGATATCAATAGAACATTTTAAACAATATATAATGCTATCAGTCAAATTGATCTTTAGCTTAGTATGTTTATTGTGCATGAAGCGTGACATAAGAGGCACTGGATTATTTATATTATATGCATAGCCTATTATTAAAGAGGACCTATTGTGCTTTTGTGCTTTTTCCCTATCCTTAAGCGTGTTATATTGTTTTTTGTTTTTTTTAAAGGAGTTTCTCTCCCCCACAGAAACACTGCTCCTGAAACGCCTCGCTTGAAGTCCTGTCATTTCTTCCGTAACGTAGCGATTAGGGATGTTCATAATTAACCGTTTAACCGTTAACCGACATTAAGCATTTTACCGATTAACGCTATCGGTTAAAGCAGTTAAAAGAAATATTTATAATTAATTAAAAAGCTGAGCGGCTCGTCACTTTAAGGAGAAAAGCTTGTCCACCATAACAGCCCACCTTAAGAGGCGGAGCCGGAGTTTCAGGATACAGGAAGTCGGCTCCAGTCTCTCCGGCTCACTTGAGCGGAGCGGAGGAGTTGAGGTTTCGTAGCATTTATTCAGCGACAAATAAACTGTACACACACTGCTACACCTACGTTCACAGCTATAACGGCAATAACAACCCCACACTCACCGCCACCACACACACGGACACTCGTTAAAGTTACGTCGCGGTTAAGAACATTTTTCAAAATGAGCATCCCTAGAAGTGATGTCACCAAGTAACACACTTTGCGTTGCGGCTAGTTTGGCACGCCCTCAAACAAAGCTATTGTTAGAGCGGAGCTGAAGCGGAGTCCGAAGAGTTTGGTTGACCAATCAGAACAGAGTAAGACAGCTGACCAATCATAGCAGACTGGGCTTTTTGGGAGGAAAGTGGGGGATCTGCGCTCAAACAGAGCGTTTCAGACAGAATGAAAAGAGGTGCTGCAACACAGCCGGTATGAGAAAAATAAAACGTTTTTTTGAACATTAAAACATATAAACATGTTCTAGTGGAAACCTAAAATACAAGTATGCACCTGAAAAAAAGCATAATAGGTGCTCTTTAACATCTTGTATACTAGTATGTATAGTGAAACCCCTAGTAGAGAATGTGAACCATGTAGACTCAACCATGGTGGGTGATTTTAAATGAGGATAAACAGACCAAAGGGGCGAGAGAAGAGCTGTGTATCTCCTCCTCAGGGGAAAATGTGCAGTGTGTTTGTGTGTGTGAGAGAGATGGTGTGTGTAAGAGAGAGAGAGAGAGAGAGAGAGAGAGAGAGAGAGAGGGTGTGTGTATAACAGAGAGAGAGAGGGTGTGTGTGTGAATACTTATTTAGTTTCAACCCAAACGTCGCTGACTGCATTCTTCTCTTAGCGGGTGGCGAGAGCAGAGCATCGGAGAGAGAGAGAGAGACATATCCTCCATACAGAGAGAGAGAGAGAGAGAGAGAGAGATATCCTCCATACACAGAGAGAGAGAGAGAGAGATTAGAGAGTCCGAGAAGAAGCTGAAACTTCACTGCAGACGCTCCTGCACAGGTTGGTTCCATCTCTATCATATCCTTATAATATGCTTGTGATATTCTTCTTATTATGGACACTCCAGTGCGTTTTAATCTCCACTATCCCCATAAGCTTTACACCAATGTGACTTGTAGTTGTTGTTTTTTTGCAGTGAATATGCTCACATGCTCGCATCTCTTCTGGTTTCTTCCATTCATCTTTTTTTTTTTTCTCACATAAAAACCCGCAGACCAAAATATTGATGTTGAAGAGAAGCGCGTTTTCCACGAGCCTGTTCTTATGGCGCACTGACATCGATAACCAGTCACACCAGATCAATCGATCCTTTACAAAGGCTGTATCCACATTGTCAGCTTTTGCATTGCATTGCTTTTTCTATAGATGTGTGCAGAGAATAATCCTCCTATACTGTCCAGTTAGTCTTTCAGTCCCATGTGCATGCTGAATGTGGATGATATGCAGCAAGAGATGAAAACAAAAGGGAGGTTTTTTGCGCACACGTCATGAGAGCAGTTTAATAATAATAATAATAATAATAATAATAATAATAATAATAATAATACATTTTATTTATATAGCGCTTTTCTGGATACTCAAAGACACTTTACACAGATAAAATGATCATAAAAACATCATAAAAATATAAAAACACAATATTAATTACACATTAAAAGCAGTTCTAAAAAGGTGAGTTTTGATTAGTGATTTAAAATGTGGACAGGTTGGTGCAGTTTCCAATAATGATCCACACCCACACACACACATATATATATATATATATATATATAT